>CAAKHB010002334.1:20008-38327 GCA_901007665.1 Aeoliscus strigatus
ACCCCCCCGCCATATCATCCTGAAATCAAGCCACATTTTCAAGCTTCTGGAAAGTAGTCATGGTCACATATAGTGGCACTAAAAAGGAACAGAAAGACGGTGTGTGATCTCTACACATGGGGACATTTAGAACCACTCAGGGAGTGAAGATGGATCCAGGTTGCAATCAGGGCAGGTGAAGGCTGAGGGCTGACTGGCAAGGTAGAGCGAAGCGGGAATGAGAGCAGGTGATGGACAGGTAGAGGGACAAGCATGAACACAGGTCTGTGATGAGGAGTTGAGGGGTTGTTAACTCATCACAATGCAAGTGAAGGTTAAGATGCTTGAAATTCAAACAATGCACCATAAATCACATTGACTGAATCAACAGTGTGGAAATGCAGAAATGAGTGGATGAAGGACTCAGGCTGGAATCATGCGGAGCTGATAAGCTGATGGGAAGCAGGTGTGCTAGCTGATTAGCAATCAGAGAGCAGGCCGAGGACGAAAAGAGGCTACGCCGGCAGCACAGCCGCACTCGGGTTTTCACAGAATACAAGAGCGATCTGAGATGGCAGCGCCGCCGCCCCTTTGACTCTTTGTACCCTGTTCTCCAGAGACTCCCCTCTCTGCTTCTCAACACGTCTTTCTCTGTCCACTGCTGCCCAGAGGAACCACAAAAACCCATCAGGTATAATTACACACACCTGCCACCAGTCCCAACAACAGGGTTTTCCCTCATTTCACGATTGATAAACTCAGGGTTTTCGCTAAACCAGCGTTCTGGAATTAGCCCCTGGGCTTTTTATGGATCCAGATCGTGTCAGAGGAGGATTGCGCCACAATAGGCATGTTTCCATCCAAAAGTGGTTTGAATCATTGGGATCATCAGACTTCCAGATGTGAACACGGCGCAGCAAATTGTGCAACACAATGAGGCACCTTGTGCCGTCAGTGTACGCCTCGGTGGATGGCACCCACGTCCCCCTTATTCCCTCGGGCCCGATGCATACCGGGACTACGGGCATCCTGCAGACGGTTGTGGATGAGGTTTGGTTTTGGTTTGACTACTGAGGTTGCCAAAGGTTTTAACTAACTATAACTATTGGACTATTAGTGACAAAGGGATGTTTTGATGATCAATGAATTTATGTGAGTTGATCAAATGAATGAAGGACGATGAAATTGGGTGGAAATGAGCTCCAACATTCTTTGCAGTGTCCAGATGATTGCAACAATCAGTGATTGAATCTACTGATCTGGTTCTGATCTTGTTGTGTTGAACCATAAGCTAGCGATCACGCTTCCTTCTCTGCTCCAAATTGTCATATTTTGACAATTCACGCGCACCCACCCCCACAGCGCCGTGTTCCTGCCCTCCTCCCTCATCGCCATGTCGCTGTCTGTTCCCACTCAATGGACACCAGCGGCTGGCTGTCGCCCCTGCTCGACACAGCGTGACTATTGGCTGGGATATGGTCACTGTCGGTCCTCTATGGCCACTGATAACAAGTGGTGATATGTTTGAGTGTTATCAGGCGTACCCGGCTGAAAACTCACTCACTAATGTTAAAAACCAAATGGTACAGTAGTTAATGTGGCTTTTCAATGGGCGGCGATCACAAATGTATGAACGGATAACGGATATTGCCTTTGCAGAAATAACTAACCACTGGAATGACTGTTTCCGTACGAAATGTAGGCCGATACGTTGGCTTTCCAAATGTACAGTTTCATTCTTGTAGAAGGAAAAAAAAACGGTGTAAAAGGAAAGGATTGACCCAATTTCTGAAATGGAGCTGTTCAACAGAACAAAAACCAGCAGCATCAGTGTCGATCGAATATCTGTGTTGTCCTACAGGATCATATGCAACAAAATCAGCTGGATGTAGGTTGATTTACTCCAGTAAAAGTCTGAATAAAATACTGAATTCAGCCTTTCAGAACCATTTCAACCGTGAAAGCAGCTTTTCAATCTTGACGGCAGTGTGAAGCAATGCAGACTCCAAGACAGTGAGGAGTGTGTATTCCTTGACCCTTTACGGTCTAAACTGATAAGAAGCCACTTATCAATGATCATTATTGTACCTGCTAAGACACTTCATATAAAAATGGAGCTGCTGTCTGGGTCCTGTGAAACAAGCAGCATTCTGACCGTTTACCACAGGTCACATCGTCCATTCACTGCAGTCTGAGATTTAATGTCTTCCCTTCGCATCTCTTCTCCTGAAGTGGAGTGCTGCACAGAGATGGAATTACGACAAAAAGAAAAGTGCTTGTCTAGCAGAATTTCTTGGCACGCGCAGTAATATCTGGGCTTCTTAGGTAAATTGAATCAGTCTCTCCCTGGTCGGTCGGGGCTCTTGTGTGGCCTCTGGCGTGGAAACCCAAACGATCAGATTGATTTTCTCATGCAGTCAGCCTCGCCCTTCTTCTGCCCGGTGTCAACCACATGCAGCAGCAGTTGGAAACACACCCAAACCACGTTATCGCGTTGTCCTCCTCTTTCTGTCTCATCGCTCATCGCTCTCATCTCATCATGGCTTATACAGGACTTTTGCCACAAGTAGTCAACTCCTTCTATGTTTTTTTTTCGTTTAAAAGCAGTGACTCAAAGTGACAGGATTAGCGTCCTTTTCCTCTGCTGGGAAAGGCAGAAAAGCCGATCTGCATTGCTGCGATGTGTAGCTGTATTTCTTTCCTGCGGTTGAGGGTCCAAGCATACGCTTTTTGTGTTGATTTGCTGCGGAAATATAAATCAGGTGTCGCTGAGAGTCAGATGGCTTTGCCCAGGTGACAAATGTGGCTTTTCCTCTAAAGGGCTCCAGCACAGCTCGACTCGACTGATTGGTCCCCACCGACAGAGGGCCGTCCCAAGCGCTACCTTTGACACAGGAGTGTACGGGCAGTTTTACTAGCGAGAGTGATTCACTTCTTTCTTTCTTGTTCTCATTTAACATATCGGATGACACGCTGTGGTCCGTCAATGAAGCACAAATGTTTTTGTTATTATTGGCTGGTTTAGAACATTTGTTCTAAGAGTTGGAGGGAGAGACGGCAGCGCGGAGCGAAGTTCCGTGTCGCGATTGCTGTTTCTTTTATCTCGCTCTCTCTGTCACAAAAATCCAATAACAGTCGCAGCTTCACCATCTCCTCCATGTCCTCCGTTGTTTGTCACAACAGTTTCAGGATCAGAAACAGAAATTTTAGTATTTCCAGGTATATTTCGCATACCAAGAATTTGTCTTGGTGTAAGTTGCTGCATTTAAGATAAATGCAGTAATTACAGTGAACGGCAAAGATGGCCCTGTGACGTCAGAAAAGAGCCTGAATGGAACCAAACCGGATAGAGCCAAGATGAGCTACTTTGATAAAAACGACTACGAAAACACGCAAACGATTTGTAAAGTTAGGTTGTGTGAGCAAACCAGAACATCCTGCAGATCATACCTGTAGATGGCTGCAAACACTGCGAACCAATCGTTTACTGGACGTGACCATCAGCATAACAGAGACGGAGAAAACAGACAGGTCAGCAGTTTTCTGACCCATATCAGATCACACATCGGCAGAAAAAAATGTGAACGCAACAAACCTTTGTCATCAACTCAGAGGCAAAGGACCGCCAGGATCTTCCCAGGTTTTATCCAACAAACACCCGCTACAATCTCAGTTTTCCTTTTTTCATTGGTGTGTTAACAATAAAACACCTTGATGTGAATGAATTTGTTCAGATCAACGTTTGTTTCCTCTTCATGGAGGAAATTGTACAGGATGGATGCTGCTCCTGTTGAATTGTGCTGTTTCATTAAGCTCTATCACCCAACATGAGCGTGGAGCTTATGTAACCTTTGTAGTCATTCATCCACGTAGGTCTGCCTCTGAGACGAGTAATAAATGGGGTCAGTCTAGCTTCTCTTAATCGCTTATCCTTGGCGGTGCAGCCCCCCCCCCCCCCCCCCCCCCCCCAACTACATACACAGACATCCGCCATCTATTTTCTGCCCTTCCCCCGTCACGCCGAAATGCCGTGAACATATTAAGTTTATTTCTCATTGCTCTTCTCTCGTCCCATTGCTGTTTGTCAGGCTGCAGGGAAGCAGACGACATCGCTTTGATTAGTCGGCTATTACTCCTATGTGACTGATGTCCCAACCGTTTTTCTCCGAAATATTATTTGGAAGTAGTGCCGGGCGCCCTGCAGCATCTGAGATGTATTTTCCATTTTCCACCAATGAGGTATCAGGAATTCCTTTTAAAGGTGAAATTCAGCTTTTTATGTTTTAGACTCCAGGCCAAGAGGGGGCAACAATCCACAACTATCGTAGACAGTAGAAGCGAGTGCTAATTCAGTCTGAAGCTTTCGGTAGTGCACGTATTCCCCCCTTCCTTCGAAATAGAATAAACTTGTTATTTGATTATAGATTACCAAGATGTGATTGTCCTCATGGAAATAATCACCATTATCCAGATTTTCACAGTTATTCATGTAAAAAAGGGCATCATGTCCTCTGTCATGAAATATGTCACGTCATGGTTTAGGTCTTTGGCTTGTTTTGATTTGGAGGCATATTTAATGGACTTCAAAAATAACTTTTCCACACTTCCACACTGAAAATGAAAAAAATAGTATTAATGGACCATCCCCCCAAAAAATGCAGGTAGAGTTCTGCCGCGTCACTGGCTCGACTACTTCTGCATCTCCGCTGTGAGATACCGATCAGTGCAATTTCAAGGATTAAATAATTGCGCCTTTAATATTAATCCTAACTATGATTAATCCCGACATCTGTACTTATTGTCATGATACAACAAGTTGTTCAAGGACAATGGGACCTTGCTCTTGCTGGTGCACGAGGAAAAAAAAAAGTACTGCAAAACGATGCAATATCAAACAATCAAAAACGTAGATGATAAAAGGTTTTCAAAGGCAGCATTGTATCTTGCACTTGTGTCGACCGTGTTGCACATGTTGGATAAAGTGTCTAATGAACCTTATGAATTGTTCTTTAAATATAAAAAAAAAATCTGATGTATGTGATCTGCGGGGGAAACATAAGAGTCATTAACGGTGACATCGTCACTCTCATCACCGCGTTGATTGACATCCGTCCACGCGTTACAATACAGTGTACAAAAACCGGTAGCGCTTCGCAGTAAATCATCCGTGATAGATTACTTTTATAAAAGCCTTTAATCCAGGTGTAGAGCGGGCATCGATGCTCCTCGGACACAGGAGATTAGTGTGTCCCACCTGATTAATGCATGTAACGCAGCATTAAATTAAATGTAAGCTACAGCACGGGCTCTCCTCTGCAGCTGCTGTGGTGAAGGAGGATGGGAAACGCCCTGAGAGAGAGAGAGAGAGAGAGAGTTTTCAAGGGAGTTAAGTATGACAATGCAGGTTATGTGATTGACTGCCTGCCTTCCTGCTTCAACCCTCCCTCTCTCTCTCTCTAACGGGCTTTGGGCTGTTAGGTACTCATTGTTTTGAAGTGAGTACTTCTTATCCTCCTGTGCATTTAAAAGAAGTGGGCTGGCAGCAGGGAGTTTCCACCAGCTGTCCGCCGCTATTATCGATGTTCTCTTTTTTCATTTCCTGTTGCAGATGTGAACAGGTGACAAACGAGAGGACGGATCAGTCTGTTCGGAAAGAAACTCTGACTGTCCCTGTGGCTGTCAGCAGTGTCATGCCACGTTTATTGAGCCAAAATCTATCATTGCTCTCCTATTTCCCATCTTAGCGCACTATTAAAAGTCACAAATAAGGACGAGAGTACTGTTTTTAAACCTAAAATAACATTGGTGAACACAGAGGTGAACTGGCAAATGTGAAAATTGATTCTGATATCAAATTGTGCTCAAAAGAACCGTTCCTTGAGTTACCTGCAAGATGATTGGATACTTTAAGGTTTCTTTGTGTTGCTTTCCTTTAACTCCCATCATCATCCAGCTGTGTATCACTAAAATGAAATTCTATTATCATCTGATGTCACATCCTTCCTGTCACACGCCGCTGGTCGTGTCGTGTTTTTAAGTGAAGCCAGGAATCTGGTGCTGTAACGTCCATTAGCTTTGAGGTGGGAGCTGAGCCGAGGCTGAGAGAGGAAGACCGGAGGAGGGAAGGTGCAAAGGTAAACAGGAAGTGACCAGTCACCACTTTAACCTCCCATTTCCACGTGTATCACTTCCTGTCTTTTTTGTGTGTGTACGTTTTAAGGTTACACTTCGGTCAAGCTCAGAGGTGTGTGAGCAGTCACGGAGAGGAGAGATGTGACAGATGAAAGTAGATGACGTGACAAAATTCTCTTTATGAGTATGAGACCAGTGTTTGTTTTTGTTTGGTTGAGCGCTGATTTAAATATTTGGTGAGGGCTGACGAACTGACAGCGACGGAGGTGTCACATCTCGCCACCGCGTGAAGCAGACCTGTTGTTCTGGAGGCTGAAAGCTGCTGGAGTTGACACCTTGGCGTCACATTTCACATCGCGGGCCACGTCCACACGAACCGAAACAATCTGTTTTCTCCTCCGTCGTCGTCCTCGGCATTGGGTCAATAATATTTTCATCGAAATGGATCCGTTGACTCGGCAAGCTGTCGTTCATACTCCGGGCCTCAAGGTGGTGCTGAACTTCACCAAAAAGGGAGACGAAGAAACGGCGGAGTAGCACTTCCTTGTCTGCTGAGTAGAACCATCCAAAATGTGATATGAAAAAAGGGAGCGGAGAATGATGCCAATCTTGTTGGCGTTACTACGGTAACAAGATCCGCTCAGTTTGAGTTGGCATCACCTGAAGTAAACAAAGAAAACAGGATGTTTGATTAATTATGGAAAATTATGACGCTCTTGTTGGCGGTTACTGCGGTAACAGGATCTGCTCTGTCGTGGTCGTGATCGCTTGAAGTAAACGAAGAAAAACACGGAGAACAAGAAAAAAAAAAAGTGATTCGACGCGGAGCAACGCAGAAGTAGAAACCTCTCACAGCTTTGAACCGAACGACTGCTGCAGCACGAACGCAGCATGGACGTTGTTGTTGTTGTGATGAGACGTCGGGGGAAGAGGTCAAAGGTTGGGGCGATGACACCTCGATACAGAAAGTATGCGGCCTCACTGTCGGGACGTGAAGCCGAGGGCAGAGTGTTTTTACTTTGTTCATACCAAGCTCTGGTGCAGCTGCGCTGGCCGCCACGTGGAGCGCCGTCTGCGCCAGGTCGACGGTGGTCGAAACTGTCAAATCGATGTTTCCATCATGGTGGAAAAAAAACCCCAAAACAGCGTCTGATGGAAAATACTCGGTGTGACTCTGGTTTGTACCGTCTGTGGGAGGCAACTCTTCACAGCGCTGCGTCAGAGTGCAGCTGCTTCTGCCAGGACGGGTTTGATTCTGCACATTGTAAAGTTGTTACAGACACACACATGAAAAAAAAAACAACCTTATAAACCCCCCACAAACCTGCTGGTCAGTGTCCAGGATGTGTTGAATCATTGTTTTATTGACACTGGATTGCCGGGACAAGTCGGCCTCTGCCTCTTGAATGTGGCGTCGACTCACAGAAACAGCTCCCTTTGTCTTTTGTCCCCTCCCCCGCTGGGGTCAAAGGTCAGAGTGCAGGGGTGCTACGGAGGGACAGGCCTTGCATAAGCAGCACGGAACCTTTTGCTCGCAAAGCTGCTACATTTGGTTCAATAAAACCACAGATTTCCCCTTTAAACGTGTGCAGACATAGAGTGCTGAGGACACGTGGAACAGTATGCCCTACCCTTCTGACAAAACGCAACAGATGATCATGGACTTCCTGTTTTCTCATCCGTTCTGTGTGTATTTGTGGGTTTGTCGCACACTTTGATATTTAAATTGAATTTGTTTTACAGTTTGTTGCCTGATCTGGAGGCTGTAAAACCTCTTTCTGTCAAACAGAGAATAGAAGCTGGTTTCAGGTTGACTCCGTCCTCAGTGAGTCAAACATGTAGGTTAACAAACACACAGGCGCGGATGTGTATTTATGTATTTAACCTTTGGGTTTCCTACTTCAGCACAGAGGATCATTTTGGCTCAGACCGATGCAGCCGCAGGTTCCATCTCCGTCTTGAATCCGCTGCTGCTGATTTATCCACGTCTTCTTTTGGACATCTGCAGTCACTCAATGCGTTGGAGGTGCTCCGTGCTGCGCCACGAGTCTTTGCACCTCTGTGCTTTGTCTGTGACCAAACAGGAAACGGTGTTGTGCGGTTTAGTTGAGAACTCACCTTGTGCTGTTGATGAAGGGACAGTAGCTCTGGCTCGACTTTTTTTTTTCTCATACCACCTCCGTCAAGGTTCCAAGCGAGCTTAGCTGGTACTATCCAATCCAATCCACTTTTTTTATATAGCATCATTTTGACAACACAAGGTTTCCAAAGTGCTGCACAGGATACAACACACTAAATCAATCAATAACACGGTAAGATACATGCAAGAAAATCAGATAAAAATAAGTGGTTAGCACAGTGGCTTCTTAACTAGAAGATCCCTGGGTAGGTGTGAATGTGAGTGTGAACAGAATGGAATTTCCTGAGCTGGCACTTGTGGAAAAGCGCCATTTGTTTCAGTGGCTCACGATCACCTCTGGAGAGACAAACTGGCATTACAAGACAAGAACTGCCGACATCAGATGTTCCGTAAGAAACACGCGGTAGACGAGGACAGCACGAGCATCTGAGTCAGTCTGTTTGTCTTCAGGGAGCTGATAAGACCTGTGCATGTGAACAGAAAACATGTCGTGCATATTTGCTCACATCTGTGTTTCTGTGACTCACTTTTGTTCGTTCAAAGAGTTTCGGTTCAAAATCAGTGTTTTCCAGGCAGCTGGAACAGAAGTGAGATCAGAGCTGGGACTGTTGCATAAGGCTGCTGGCGTTTCACACACACACATACACACACACACACACGCATGCGCACACGCTTCTGATGAGCTCAGCATATATGACAGAACAAGTCCGACTGTCTCCTACGTCAGGAGTTTGTCACTGACATTCACATCAAAGTATTCAGGCATTAGGAGGTTTTATTCATGGCACGTCATGTCCGAGTGGAGGAATTTATCTGCTACGACATCCTGCATCCTTTTAATTTTATCCTAACATATCTGTTCTCAGCGTCCCGCTCCTTAGATGTACAGCAGCGCCTGTGCAGTGTCAGACATATACGGCCGTCCTGACTGTTTCAGCTCGAGTTTCATAGACAGATGAGTCAGCAATGTTGCTCACTTGTAATCATCATTTCCAAGCCGTGCTCTTAGGGAAATGAAGCTGCTTTCCCGCCGCCACACCGGTTGTGTTTTATTCAGCTTGGAGGCCAAAGAGTCCAATAGTTGTAAGAATTATTGTGATATTTTGTGTGCTGATACTGTGTCGATAAAGATAAACAGTAATTTTATCATTATTATTATTATTATTATTATTATATGTTATATTATTTTATTTCTATATTTATTTATATTAATAAATTGTTTAAATATGCCTTCATACATTTCAATAGGCCAAGGCTTAGAAGCTGGTTTCAAGTTGTTAAAAAATATTATGTCAATAATATCACAATACGTATCACAATACAATGATAACATTGTGTCCAAAAAAAATATGGTGATGATACTATGTTGCTGTTCACCCCCTCCCGTCGTGGTGTATGTAGTTATGGACACAGCCACTAACAGTGACATCAGTGGTTTGTCAGGTGTCGCGTTGTCTCATGAGTCAGCGGCGATCTGAGCCTTGGGGAAATGACATCAGCGCCGCAGTTGCACCACCCGTCCGTCACCTGTGAGCCAGCGACTGAAATCTGGAGTTTGGAAACGAGGAGAAGGTGACAACAGGACGGTGCGTCCGCTGGCGACACGTGCTCCAGCCGGTGGAGAGAAGACGTGGATCTTATTATATCGAGAGCTCTTTTACTGACGTGCGTTGTGTTTAATGGAGACGATAAAACTTTGATTAAGCAGTTGAATTATTGCTTCCTCGGTCACGTTAAACGCCGCATGAAACGAAGTTCGATGGCGGACGGAGGGGCAGCCAACAGGCCTGCTATCTGATGTGATTTATTCTAGTTTTCCCCCTCAAAATACTTTCCAGGAGCTGTATTTCTAGTAAATCTAATTAGGTTTGTCTGGAGGTACCAGCTGAAAGTTTACGGGTGTGGAGGGAGCAAACAATTTTCACGAGCTGCCATTTCTTATTTATTACCATGTCTCAAATGTTCTGTGTTGCCAATAACTATTAAATTAAACACAAGTGCCCTCAAGGAAACCACCTAAAAGCTCTAATGTGCTTCCTTCACGAAAAAAAAAAATCGGCCCAGAATTTGTCTGCTGTGCATTTCGAGTATCCTGACAAACCAGTATTAGGATTCAGACCACTAAGGCTGATTTTTTCTTTTTTTTTCACCTTATTGATCTCAGTCAGACTAACCCATTCAACATGAAGCTCTCACACCGTCATTTGAATGGCAGAGAAGCTACGGCGGCCGGCCATCTGTGAATTAACCCCGTTTGGTGACTTGGCAAGCTGGCAGAAAGAAATAACTGATGGCACGGCATGATGAAAGGTGTTTTTATTTCTTACTGGGATGTGTTTTCACACTTCAGTCAGTACGGTTAAATGAAACTGGATTGTGCACTCCTGCTCAGTGCAGTTCAAAACATGCAGACCCACAAAGAGATGGTCCCAAATCTCCTGGTTCTCCAGGTCAGAGCTCGGAATCACGTGATCGATTCATCTATGCAGCCATCATCACTACATCAAAACGAATAACTTCAACCATAGCCACGCTTCATTTCCAAACCGATCTATTTCCTGTAACCATGGGCGTCGGTTTGGTTGGACAGAGACTCATTTGGAAGTGCACCCCCCAAAACCCCACTCGCCAGATGATCCTTTCAGTAACACTACCTGCAGGGCTAAAAATGGACCAGACTCCCCTTGGAAATCTTGACATTTATATGTTTCATCACTGAATGACGGAAGACAAACATGGAATTTAACCTCTGGAAGATAGTTTGAACTGCTCTCCAGTTCTCTCTCCGTTGAAGATCACTCAGGTCTCACGTTCAGTGTGTGAATCCATCCACAGACAATCAGCCCGTCAGAGATCGTGTCCTGCTCCGTCTCTATTCCCTCGCTTGTCAGTGACAAAAACCCACTGGAACTGTGTCGCGCAAAAGCACCATGACTGCACCGACTCTGGCTACAGAATTAATCTCGGTGAAAATTTGCCGCCTATTCCAGTAACACAACATACAAGCAAAATAATAACGAGTTATTAGTGAGACAAATAGCGACGAGTTGGCTATGTCACAGATCTTCCTTCCTTCATTTGTTTTTTGTTTTGTTCCGACAGTCGTAGTCGACTGTCGACTGACTGTGGACTGACATCGCGCGTTTCAAATTTTTACAAACTGATGAAATGATTAAGACCAGAGCAAACACACGAAGGTGTCACAGCCCTCTGAGCGTAGCGCAGCTTAGCATCAGGGGTGCGACGTGCAAACAGTTCCACCAGATTTCTTGCAGCTATGCTCAGCTACACTAATCACCCGCGGGCTCTAGTTTCCTGCGGTAGAATCATCCTCTAACTCTCAGTGTGCGAATAAAAAAGCTTTAAGCTGCGTGACATAACCTCTTAGTTGTAGCTCACGGATCTGTGCTCGATTCTGCGCCGAGCGGGCGAGCGAGCAAACAGAGAGAGAGAGAAAGGTCAGATGGGGTTTTCATTGGGCACCTGGGCCGAGCAGGAAGCAGCTGCACGGTCCTGATTACTTTTTTCAGACACACATCCATGAACACGTGTCAGTATGCACCTAAACACCAAACCGTGTTACCATGGAGACATGTTATAAACGATGGCTGATGATAAATAATCACCTTACACTCAGTGATCTCACATGAGGCTGATGCTGTGGGTGGGAAAGCACTGGCTGCAAGCGGAGGGGCTTTCCTGCGCGTAACCGGTGCATTTAGAGCCACGGTGCGCCAGGGGAATGAACAACCACACCCCTCCGCTCCCGCTTGTGTGAATGACGCAGCAACAGTCATGACGCTGACTTTCAAACAGACTCATGTCCTCAAATTCCAGTCTGATGTGAAAGAAACAAACAGATGGCAGAGAAATGATAATAATAATAATAATGATGATGCATTTTAGATTTGGTTGATTGTTTGAGGTCAGACATTGTGTGGAGAGCAAATGTTGTAGAAAGGAACTTTATCATAGACATCATAGAACACAAGCAGTGAACCATGATAAGCAGCAATAAATTAGATCAAAAAATTAGATAAAACATTAAAGGATTAAAAAACTCAGAGGTATAAACATTGCACACAATAATAGAAATAAAATCAAATAAAATGAGGTAGAATTAAAAAAATACATTATACATTATTAATACAAACAATCTGGTTCTGTGTGTAAACAATGAAACCTTGGCCCACAGCTACTTTCGTTCATAAAGGGATTAATACTTACCAGTCAGGTATCAGCTAGTTTACCAGCTGACACATGAACTATGATGCTGATGTGAAGCAAGAAAAAAAAAGGGGGGGGGGGGGCGGACTGTGCCTTTAAGTGGGACAACGCTCGCTGCAGCTGCTCGCTGTGTTAAAGTCTGGTCACATCTAGTAGCAGACAGACTGCTTTGGTGATGCACGCTCTTCTGTTCGGCTGTCACAGTCACACACACACACACAGTGGGGTAATTGTCTGTTAGGGGCTTGGCAAGCGTCCCATGCTGCACAGCTGCACCGGGTTCACACACACACACACACACACAAACTAGCTGTGGTCTCTTCATGCACTGTGATTTGCACACGTCTCGCTGGTCGGGACCTCTCAATAAAAAAAGAGAAAAAAAAAAGAAAAAAGTCGTGTACAGGATAATGATCGAGTGTTTGCGCAGCTGTCGGGAGTCGCTCGCTCTTTCGTTAATGATGCTGATGCATTCGATACAATTCGTTAATCATGTGACGTTCAACAAACATATGTGACTTTGACACCAGCAGCTCTTTCACACACAAGTATCTCAGCTGTTGATGAGCATTGAGACGTACCACGGGCATTCAAAAAATGACCTCTCGACCTTTCCTCTGCTGTGCCCCCCTGCTGGCGTGTCATGGTATTGCAGGGTGGCAACTATATTCAATTCAGTTTTGTCATTCATGTTGAAGTGAGGTTGGATGTTTGTCCTATCCAGGCTCCATCAGACAGGAGGCAATCTTCACAATTTTAATAGTTTAAATCATTTAATGTTTAAATTTATTCACATGTAAAAGTGAAATATAAATTAATTTAATAAAATAAAATTAATAAAATGTGTTTATTTGATAATTTTAACAATTTAGTCATCGTGAATTTCTCTTGGAGCTTAACAAAACTAGCTGCCGGTGTTTAGCTTTCAGATCAGCCTGAGACGTACGTGTACTTGTGCATTCCAAAAGTTCTTCCGCCGTTGGTCCTTGACGTGTTTGGGTTGCCATGACGACAGCACTTCTGTCACACATGCAGCGTGACTCAAACACCAGTCCACTGCAACTGCAGACGGACCGTTGACTATTTTTAGCCTCTTCTTCTCTGCGCGCCTCCCCATACCCCATTGCACAGCAGCTGACCTTTGACCTAGACACATAGCCATGTGGTCCAGTTAGGGATGTGTTGCGGTTCGCCAGGCACACATGATTTCCTCTCCGGAGTCACATGCCTTGGTTTGGCTGGCTGATGCCAACACGGAGATCTCGCTCAGTCAACTGCTGCCATTTCTTCTTATATTCCCAGAGGGAAGAAAAATTCATTATTTTCTCCTTTCTAATCAATAAAAAGACGCTGAGAAAGAACCAACCAGTGGATGGAGCTGCATACTGAACAGCACTGAGGCTGATTAATGGGAGTGTGGATGCACCTTCAATCAGTATCAACCATGTTTACTGCCATAACTCTTATTTAACATCGATCCTCCTTTTGTGCTCTGCTTGTATTCAAATGAACAGGTCGGATGTTTGTTTGAGCTCCTGACGCTGACTATTTAACTCTGCAAATGGACATGTAGTTCATTCATTCATTCATTCATTCTGTATCATGGAAAAGGACAATGCAAGATCGGTCACAGTTGTGTTCCAATATCTCCTTCCAGTATCGACAAGGGGCAGGGAAGTCTTATATTACCGGCCGATTACTTGTACACAGTCAGACACAAACACACAACACAACGCATCTACAAAAAACAAGCAAAACAACAATTCTTTTTTTTTTTTTTAAAGGGAGAAAATGCCACAAGCTTGCTTCCATTTCCTAATTTCATTCTTGACATACAATACATCAGCCAAGTAATCATAATAGTGATTATATACATATTCAAATAATATAAATGTACAAACACTAAAACAAAACAGAGCAAATGTGGTGTGTCCAGTTAGAGTGAGCATGCCAGTTTGAACAGGTGGGTTATGGGTTTGGATTGGAATGTTCCAGAGTCTGGGTGCCCACGGGACTGAGGTGAAGGGTGGGGATGGGTGAGTCCAGCAGAGGTGTCGGTGCTAGGGAAGTTAGCATCCTGACCTCCAGCTGCTAAGTGGGGCGGTGCTTCAGCGACATGAAGTCTGTCCTAATTAACAGAGCTGGACGGCAGGAAGGGAGGAATGCTATTGTCTAGACTTCCCTCTTCCGACCCCCAGATGGGGAGTGAACAGTTCACTTGACCCATTGTCATGATGATGTGGACAGGTCCTTCTTCTCCTCCGTCTCTCCCAGTATGTCCAACACACAGAACAGAAAGATGTCGGTGTGTGTGTGTGTGTACTCATTCCATCTGTCTGTCGCCCTGCTCTTGTTTTATTTTAACCTGGAAAGTTAATTAAACAATCTGAATAATTTTATTTACACCACATAGACAGTGAAGTTGTCTCTTTCTCTCACGCGCACAATAAGCGGAAGGAAAGAACGAAATATCCAAGTTCAAGATAAGTAGCGATATGTTCATGTATACAAGAGATTAAAGCGTCTCTTGTTGTAATACGGGATAATGAAATGTTCATTAGTTTCACAGCTTAAAGGCGCAAAGTAAAGTCGAGCCGAGGCCCACAGTAAAACAAAATAGTGTGTAATATTGACACACATTAAGGCACGCATCGAATCAAATCAAGTATGGGTGGATGAGGATGAGAACACGCACTAGGGACGCCACGAGTGTCGATTTTCCAGGTGTGATTATCCTCAAGGAAATAATCCCAATTGTCCCAATTAATGAAACAAGGAGAATTTGAAATTTTGGGCGAAGGATTAAAAACAAATATTTATAGACCATCCATTTGTGAGAGGAGCGACAGACTGGACTAGAAACTGTAATATATCTCCATGATCCCTTCAATGTTGATACATCCTTCTTTAAGTAGCCACATTCAGCTAGTTCAACAACAATAATCACTTATTTTTAAGCAGCCAAACGTAGGTTCTAGGCTGCGTTTTGAATAGTTTACGTCATATTATATACTGTAACTGTCTTCAGAAATAGAGTGAAACAAGCAGAGGGAGAGAGAGACGCTGCAGCTCAACGTCAGTGCAGCAGGGATGGATGTCGAGTCCCATGTGACGGTTTAGTCCTTGTTCATTGGTCAGGACATCCTGGTCATTTTTCATGGCGCCGAAATGGCCCAATACTGACTGAATACGTTTATTTGGTGGAAACAATGGCGACAAACTGATTCTCTCTGCCATTTTCGGTGCTGATGGGGTTCTCCCGTTTATCAGACGACATGCAGGTGGTGTGTGGCCACATCTAGCGAGATGCCGATGCGATTATTAAAACCCTTGAGATGATAATGACGTATTTACAATGAATCACCGTTATGAAAGTCACATAGGTCCTGATCAATCGTCATGCACCTCTGCAGACATGTGCCGGGAGAGGACACACTCACCCACCCTTGATCACTCCTGCCAATAGGGCCCACTCGTCGGCGTTCACACGAACAGAAAGGACGCCTGATCTTGTGTCATGTACACGCTCCGTTTTTCACCCTGAGCCTCCGATGTGAAGCAGACTACCAGCACGGTGTCGTCAAGGTCCACTACTTCAGGGCTGATAAACAAGTGATTATTGCCCCCCAGCTTCCCCCTCCACCCCTGTGGCTGCTGTTTTTTTTTTACGCATCTGGTGAGTCAGAGATTGATTGGGGGTGATGAAAATGTACTCAGCTCGGAGCAAACGGTGGCCCTGTGGAGGCTGTTAAGGTTTCAGGTGGTTTAGTAGCTCACTGGGCTTCGACAAATGCAGTTAGATGTCAAACATCTGACTTGAATAGATACTTACTCGAATACTCAAGTACTTTTTTCATATTGTCATGGAAAATTGTTTTTCTGTGAAAGGAAGTAACAAACATAAACACCAGGAATCAACAAGTAGATTGGTTGAAGTCATGTGAGCTTTGATTACTTTTACACTGATGGGCAGAGAAGGAACCTTTCCTGTGTATATATTAATGGTATATATTTAATATTTTCAACAATAGGTACAGTATATTTGAACCCTCGTTTGTATTTTATCGGTATATATTTTCTCTTTCCTTTGAAAGCGGCACACAATGTCATTGCACTTGTGTATAAAGACAGTAAAGGACGTGCGATCCTGAACAGTGGTCATCACGTTCCTGTCGTTCGTTCAACCCCGCCTTTTGCCGTCTCCCCTGCAGTTACGAACTTCAACAATGGCTTGGAGGCCAGCTCCGACTCCGATGACGAGGACAAGCTACACATCGTGGAGGAGGAAAGTCTGCAGGAGAGTGAGGTGGCCAACGCTGACGGGGCCACGCCGCAGGACGGCCGCGATGACGCCGCAACAGTATTACCCCACAACGGCTCCTGGAACGGAGGTGAGCTGTCGCCATGGAAACACGACGTTAATCACATCAATGTCATTTGCATATGAAGGTCAGACCCCCCCCGTAGACTCCGTTGATCTCCATAATATATGTTATTACCGCTTGGCTCGGTGTGTTTGTCGGCAGTCTCCATCCTCCATCCTCCAAAGCCGGTTCGTTTTCTACGGAGAGCAGGACCACATGAGCATGACGGACAGAAACAGAACAGAAACATAATAAACCAGCTGATCACATATGAGTGACGGCAGCACACCAGCAGCCTGCCTCACAGAGCAGGCGAAGTGACTTTGTTCATCCCCTTTTCTCACTAATGTTGTCGTGTAAACTGACAGAAATCGAAACAAAAGTTCCATATGTGTGAATTGAGTTCATCAGTAACCCTGAAATTAGACTAAGTCTGCAGAGGTTGACTCATTTCAGGATAAACCAACTGAAATATAAGAAGGGTTAATGAAAATTATGAGTTTGTTGATACTTAAATGAAGAGAAAACTGCAGGATTTTCCTTATTTCAGAAAAATCTGCAATTTTCACTCAGTTTAGAATCAACAAACTCAGGATTTCTACTAAACCAGTTTTCTGGAGCAGGTGAAAACCCTGAGTTATAGTTTTTTATATAATAGTTGAAGTTAGTTAGTTCATTTGATTTGTTAAAGATCAAATATCTTTAACTGTGTGTGTGTGTGTCCAGATGTGTCATCATTCCATTGGGTGTGTCTGCACATACTTACACACCAGTGTAACCTCACTCTGCTGCACTTTGTTAGGGTTCTCTCACACCTTTATTCGTTTGCTCTGGTCTGAATCAGTTGTTTATCACCATTGTATCACATTGGTTCGGTTCCTTTACGTGGAAAAGTTGGAATACACGTGAATGCATCACATCAATTGATGCAGTGTTCCCTCTGTTGCAACCAAACAAAAAAAGGCCCTTCCAGAACTGACAAATTAGGCATCAATCAAGAGATACATCAACAATATTACACCAAAAAAATGTGTCTTTGAAACTTTAAATTGTAATGGTTTTACTTGATATTTGACATGCGTTTGACATTGAGTTTGTAAAAAAAAAAGTGCATTTGTCTCAGGACAAGTATAATAACAAGTTTATGAAATGTACATAAAATGTTTCTGTGACTTTTGTGTTTTTAAAATTTTTATTATTATCATACTTATAATAACAACAACAACAACAACAACTATACGTATTTAGTATAGTAGTAGTTGTTGTTGTTGTTATTACTATTATTATTGCTAATAATAATAATATTAATAATAATAATAATAATAAGTTTGAAAATGGAGCTTTGCCTGAAGGTAAACGTTCTGATGTACAAGAGTACAGAAGATAGCTGCAATCAATGCTCTGATCATGTGGTTCTGAGCTTTGTCACCATGGAGACCACCTCTTTTTGAGGGCCTCGGACCGGATGTTTTTTTTT
>CAAKHB010002334.1:44867-61654 GCA_901007665.1 Aeoliscus strigatus
ACACACACACACACACACACACACACACACACACACACACACACACACACACACACACACACACACACACACACACACACACACACACACTCACACTCCTTCCTCTTTTCTGCATTTGTTACTTCTTCCTTAGTTATGTAGTTTGTTGATTTAGTGCATTGAAATCAGTTCTAATAACCCCAATGCACCGTATGCGTGAAATGAGGGAAGAAGTAACAGAAAGATTGCGTTGTGTTTTTTGTTTTTTTGTTGGTTTTTTTTGGGGGAAGAAGCTTTAAAAACAAGTAGGTGAAGAAAATGATGTCCAGGGAACAAACAAGCAGAGCTGATGGAGAAATGGTTCAACGTGCAAACAATCCCAGGACTGTTAAACTGGACCCACAGGGGATGTGATGATGTGATGTCGCCCTCCTCTTCCAGGAACACCTGATTCCTTCTCCCAGTTGCACACTTGCCCCTACTGCTCCCGGGGTTACAAGCGCAATGCCTCGCTGAAGGAGCACATCAAGTATCGCCACGAGACCAGCGAGGACAACTACAGCTGCTCGCAGTGCAGCTACACCTTCACCTACCGCTCACAGCTGGAGAGGCACATGATCCATCACAATCACAGAGGCCCCAAAGATCAGGTAACGTTGGGGTGTAAGCTTACCGTGCACACCATCAGCATACGCTGGAAGAAGCCGCAGTAACCTGTGCTGAGGCGGAAAGTCACAACATCAGCTCAACATAAAGCTTCATCTCATGAAAACCTGCACTGCCTGGCTCTATTTTACATTATAAGATCTCTGAAGATGTTTTTTTACATTGATGCAGAGAAAGTTTCAGTCTGGTAACCAGAAATAAAACGTTGGAAAATTGGAATATACAGGTTATACACAGTAGGAATACAGTATATTACACCAGCTGAACAATATTGATAATAGTAGCTAGTGGTTGTTGGATAAATTAAAATCAGCAGTATTGCAAATGTCATAGTCATTACACCTCATATTACACATTACACACACACACGAGCATTTATGAATACTTGGCAAAGGGCAAATGCTTGTAAAACAACAAATTTGAAATTTTGAAAAAGATAACAATTTAAAAGAGTAAAAAATCAAAATCCGGTAATGTCACCTAATACGTCTCTGGGGTTGATATTTTGCAATCAATGACCTATAAAGAGTTAAAGAAAGTCTGGGGACATACTTATGGAACCATGTTGTAAAAGAAAACTTTTGGCGCAATACTCGTAGTTGCCAGCAGATGGGAGCAACGCGTAGCTCTTTGCAGGAGAAACAGAAGAAGAAATAGACCAATCATAGTGGCGGATCTCTTGTCGCGCAGAGCGCCGCCTTGATACCTGTAGACATGCTGACAAAGGGCCCCGGTGGTCTTATGCGTAAGTTTGTTTTAAAAAACAATTAACAGCCGCGGAAATGCGAGGTTTCGTATTGCTCTCGTTACCTCTCTTCCCGGCATTTGACTGCTTCTTCTAGCGGCTTCGCGAAAAAACGCTACAAACAAACAGTGACGTAACGGAAGTCAGCACGCACCTGCCAGCCTCGAGGACGGCGTCAGCTCAACGCCGTTAGAAAGTAGCGAGCTAGTTCGACCCTCCGCGGGTATTGAAGTTGATCGATGCTTTTTATAGTTTGTTCAGCCTGTCGTTCAACCCTTCCATACCTGCTCATTATCCTCCCATATCCGGTCAACACCCGGAGAAACACCTGACAGGGCCATTAGACTACATTTGCTCTTTATTATTATTATTATATTCATATGAATGTGCCCCCTCCCTTTTTGAGACTTGAGACAGACAAATTTATCTGTTTTTCTTCATTGAGCTGTGAGTCTCTTTATTATTATTCTCCCTTCTTCTAATATTAACATGGAGATGCAAGCAAAAAAAAAAAAAATAGGGTCAATCATGTTTCTATATTTTCTATATGAGGCTTTGGTTAAAAGCTTTGCATTCCATTCCATCTCACCATGTTTATTTGACTTTTTTTTTGTAGAATTATTTAAGGGATTAGACACAATACAAATAATGTAAAGACGTCTGTGGAAGTAATTTGTGTTCTTCTGCCTATCTATATCTATCTGTAGCGTCAGGGTTCCCAGTCGGCCGGAGGAATCAACGGAACCCGCAAGTTCAAGTGTACTGAATGTTCAAAGGCGTTCAAATACAAGCATCATCTAAAGGAGCATCTGCGCATCCACAGCGGTGAGCAACAACACCCACACTGTCGTCCGTTATTAGTAGAAAACATACAGACATACTACCTGACATACTTCCTGCTTTCAGGACTTGTGTACAGTCATACAACTGCCCTGGCTGGAGTTATGAAATGTTGACATTCACTTGTCGATTGTAGCTTTTAAGTAACTTGCATACTTGAATTAGTGGATGAAGCGTCTGTACACAAATGATCTCAAAGTGCAATGTTTTATTAAAATGTAAAAATATAATCAATATACACGAAAACAAATGTAAATGAAAAAATATTTTCAAAAACCATCTCCGACATGTACAATAGTTTAAGTTTTAGTATTATAAATTGATACACTGATAAATCTATTCATTGTCGTCTTTGAGAACAATCACATGAATATAAGAAGTAACCAGTCAGTCCAATTTGCATGTTAAGAAAGGATCCGAATCCAGTCTAGTTTGTCTTTTAACCACGTCTGTTGTGATTTCTTGCCTGTTTTCAGGTGAGAAACCGTACGAATGCTCCAACTGCAAGAAGCGATTCTCCCACTCAGGCTCCTACAGCTCCCACATCAGCAGTAAGAAGTGTATGAGTGCAGCCAACCCCAACTTTCTCTCCCGGGTGACAATCAAGGCCTCCGCTCCGACCGCCACGTCTGCAGCCGTCACCATCACTCCGACCCGCATCGCTCTGAAGGAGAAGCCTGAAAGCAAACCCCTCCAAGAGCAGCTCCCCGTCACCCAGATCAAATCGGAACCTGTGGAATATCCCTGCAAACCAGTGATGGCGGCCCCGGCGACGGTCAGCATCAATAGAGTGGTGAACGGTGGGACGTCCCAACCCGCTGTGGGCTCCTCCCTCCCTCAGGGAGTGGCCATGGTCGTACCCACGGTCGGCGTCATGTCGCCCATCAACGTCAATCTGAACAACCTGCAGAACGTGCTCAAGGTGGCCATGGATGGGAACGTCCTCAGCCAGGTGCTGGGCACGGCGAACGGCGTGGTGATGCAGGGGAAGCAGGGAATCGTGGTCCAGCAGCCCCAGCAGCAGATCATCAGCCTGCCGGCGTTCGTGGACCACGATGGAACAACGAAGATCATCATCAACTACAGTATAAGCCCCGCCTCCGCCACCGCCGCCACGACCCAGTCTGCGCCTCTAATTGTGAAAAACCTTCCTCCCCTTCCTTCGGTCACCACCGCCGCAGCCCCCACCCCGAGCAAAACGGATCGAGCCTCGACGCCGGAGGCGGCCGACCTCTCCCTGGTGAAAACGGAGCCGGAATCGCCGCCCATCACGGTGAAGTCGGAGGAGGACGTCACGGAGACGGAGATCGGAGCCCCCCGCCCCTCGGACGCCGAGAAGGCGCAGACGCCAAGAACCAACAGCACTAATACATGTTTACTGTGTGACGAGTGTCCCGACCACTTGGAGGCGCTGCACCTGCTCCAGCACCGCAAAGCGGCCAACGGGGAGGCCGTCGACTCGGCCGCCCTGGACCCGTCGTTCGCCGCCCTGCTCAGCGAGGCGGGGGTGATGTTAGAAGAGCCGCCCGTGGACGACCTCCTCTCGCTCCTCAGGACCTACTTTGCCTCCAATTCCAACCCCAGCTCCCAGGAACTGGAGAAGATCTCCGAGTCTGTCAGCATTCCCGCCGATGTGGTCCGAAAGTGGTTTGACAAGATGAACTCTGGGAAAGAGAGCAGCAGATGTCCTCATGACACAAAAAAGACTAAGTCCAGAGCGGTGGACGCCTCAAAGCAGAATGGTGAGACGCGGGGGGAGGAGGACTCTCAGAGCCCGGCGTCTGCCAAAGCCTCATCCGAATCAGGAAGTTCTTCCCCGTCAGACTCTCTGCCACAAAGCCTCAACCCCTGTGACCTGGTCATCGTGAAAAGTGAGCCTGAAGACCCAGAGGCTCCAGACTCCCAGGCTGAGCCCCTGGACTTGTCCCTCCCCAAACACCTGGCAGCTCTGGCGAAAAGCCTCCCTTCTGCCAAACAGCAGGAGCAGCCTCTGAACCTGACCTGCCTGAGGAAGGAGCAGCTCGAGGGCCGGACCATTTACGTCACCGCGCCGCAGACTGGGAGACCTGTCAACATCGTCGCGGCGGCTCAGCTGCCCACCCTGGTGGCCATCGCCGGTCAGGGAGCGGTGGGCTGCCTGGGCGCGGTGAACAGCTCCGCCAAGAGAACCATCCTCATCCCTCAGCTCACCTACACCTACTCCACCACGTCCGGCGGCGCGTCTGGAGTAAAGACTGTCGTACTCAACGGCCACAAGGTTGGAGCAGTGCACTGTTCTTTGATAGCATTAGCATCTCTGTCACATGACCGGTGTCCCCTAGCAAGGGATTTGGACGCTGAAATAAACAATTGTGAAAGGTGAAGAACGTATGGCAGTAGTGGTCTCCCAACCTAAAATGGCATTTTGAACCGGTTAGCTGACATCGTTGCACATGGTTGCCATGGTTACCTGTTATGTCATGAAGTAGCTAAGAGGGGGGATGTTATCACTTTGGGCTCAGGTGACTAAAGCATTCTGCATGTCAAAGAGCAACAGTCACCGGGGCCCAGGTTGTCTTCAGAAAAACCTGAGGATGAAAAAAAAGGTCACACGTGCAATTCCTCAAAAGTTTCTTAAGTCTCAAATCTCCAGAATTTCTGCATTTTTCCTGCTTACAAACTTAAAATAGCCCTGCATCTACAAAACAACTTTGGGGAAACTATTAAAGTCAATAACAACTGATAATGTCAAATAATAAAACATTGGCTGTTGGGAACTGCTAGCTTCTCTTAAAAGAGTCTCTACACAAAATAAAACAAAGGTAAGGTTATTACTATTATAATAAGGTAATTGGTAATTGGTAAAAAGGTAATAAAATTGTTCAGGTAAGAACAAATTAGAGCTTGAGAAGAAACTTACCAAAGAAAGTTGAGAAAATACTTAAGAGGTTTATTTGACAACATCACCTTTTCTATTTTTAAGATTGAAGTAAGGGGAATAATGACATAATTGTCACTATTCAAGTTAATGTTAAAATGTCATGTTAAATCAGGAATCGCAGAAAGGACCATTCCCAGTCCGAAGCTCTAAGTGATGTTTATTCCCTCCACCTGACTTTGAAAGCATCACCTTGGAGTGGCTCTTGACATTTCCTTCCACTTGCAGCCAATCAAGCAGTTGGAAAGCAGCTCGGACGTGTCTGCAGCAGAGGAGCGAGACCTGGTGGTGATAAAGAAGCGGCGGCTAGAAAACGGCATCTACCCCTGCGACCTTTGCCCCAAAGTCTTCCAGAAGTGCAGCTCCCTGCTCAGGCACAAATACGAACACACAGGTAAACAAACGCCTTCGAGGAGCATTTTGGTACACGCACTAGTCCTTTAACCGCTGCCGATGCATGGGCGCTAGCATACTCTGGAGTACCGCAATTACTCAACCATCAAATGGTTCCTGAAAGCCTTCTTCACTCCGGGTAGAGGAGTGAAGAAGGCTTTCAGGAGCTAGGAGAGGGAGAAAAAGTCGACGTGTTCCTGAAAGTTGAAAACAGCCATGTTGCTGTCATTACGGTAATCCCATTTGATCTGTTGCTGGAAGCTGACAAGTCATTACCGTAATGACAGTAACTCTCCTTCTAGACCCTTATTGCAGTTCCGATTGAAATAATATTGCAGAGTGAAAGGGTTGTTGTTAATTTTGTCTTGGCCAGGCCTCCTCTGACAAAGAGCTCATTGTATCTGAACGTGTGTCCTTCTCTGAGTCGTCGCTCTGTCGTTTGCAGGAAAACGACCCCATGAGTGCAGCATCTGCAAGAAGGCCTTCAAACACAAGCACCACCTGATCGAGCACTCGCGCCTGCACTCGGGCGAGAAACCATACCAGTGTAACAAGTGCGGCAAGCGTTTCTCCCACTCGGGCTCGTACTCCCAGCACATGAACCACCGATACTCCTACTGCAAGAAGGACGGCTCGAGCCCCGGCGCCCTGCCCACCGTGGCTCAGTCGGAGCTGGGCACCGGCCCGCTCTCCGACAGCCGCACCACCACCCCGCACTCCCAACTGGACTCGGACGAGCGGGAGAGCGAGGAGGAAGACGACGAGGCCATATGTATGGACGACATCCGGGTGGTGCAGGTGGACGACGGCGAGTGCGAGATCTACGAGGGTAATTTTGACGAGGAGGAAGAGGAGGAGGAGGAGATGGAGGAGGAGATGGAGGGGGAGATGGAGGAGGAGGAGGAGGAGGAGATGTCAAAGGAAGAGGAGGAGAACGGGATCTCAGAAGAAGACTTTGCGTTTGAGGTGGTGGAGGTGGAGCTGGAGGGCGGGGAGACGAAGGACGCGCCGGAGGCAACGAAGGAAGCGGCAAGTGTGGGCGCGGAGAAGACGGCGGACTGTGAGGCGGAAACGGACAGAAGCATCAGGGAGGGGTCAGCCCGCAGTGACCCCACAGGAGACGTGGTGACAGATGCCAAATAAATTCAGTTTCTTCATGTAGAAAACAAACAAACAAACAAAAAAAACAAAGCCAACTGCATCTTGCCATCAGGAGAACGTCGCAGCGGTTGCCTCATCTTAACGGTCCACTACTGTGTACAAAAACCCAGGTGTGCCTGAACTTGAAAAAAAACAACAACAAAAAAAGAAAGACAGTGACCTTTTTTCTTTTTTTTTCTTGTGGAAATGAAATTTCAGTGTTAAAATTGTTTATAGAAGATTTTAAAGCAGAATTCACTCACCAACTTGTTAGACTTGTTACTGACACATCCCAGGTTGTTTCCTTTAGTTTTCCTTTGGTCAGTGTTGCTAACTTTTGTTTTTCTCTGAACGTATTTTAACCTGTAAAGAGGAGAAAGATTTGTATACCTTTTTATTGCCAATGAATTTTCCTAAATCAGTATTTTATTGAGTTCTACGAACAAAACCTGCACTACAGTATTCCTGGTTTACCTACGGATACATGCCTCATGCATCGTTTGCCCTTCAGTGTTATATCCCTGTACTGGCTAGCAAGATGTTTGTCTGTCTCAGTGTTGCTAGCTAGCATGACTGTGCGTTTCATTTTGACTGTTAGCCTTAAGGAAAGTGTTCTTGGGGAGGGTTGTGGGCAGGAGTCCAGGATGACCCAAAGGTCTGTGAAGGAAGGATGTGAGCAGCAGCAGCAGCCGCAGCAGCAGCAGCAGGCTCCGCCCACCCGGCTCACCTGTTCAAGCTCCAAAAACCACGTTATGACCACGCTTTCTCCTTTGGGTGAACCTAAGTTCTCAATGTGACCGCTTGTGTATGAAGGAGCAACGAGCTCCGCCCACCTCCCCCCTTAACCTACCCCCCTCCCCCCTCTACCCCCTCCCGATGCCTCCAGCCTTATGCAAGACCTGTGTGCTGTTAAAAGTGCCATTGGACAGTGTTATCGTTTCTTCACATGTAGCGAGTATTACATTCACGCGCTCAGACCCATATTGACTCCTGTTTGTTGACACGCCCAGGACAGCAGCCTCATGCCCCCAGTGGCTGACTGACGCTTCTCACTAATACTAAGGAAAGCTGCGATAATTCACTCATATTCTCCATCATGCTTCGCATTTCAGATGTTTCACCAGATATGAACAGGATAATTGACTACTTTTTTTTTAAGGAGCAAGTGCTTCATGTTTCACACTCCAAACCAACAGGGGTCAGCAGACCACCAAAAGTTAGCGTGTCTGCCCTTATGGGAAAAAAGAAAGAAATGCTACCGTCATTCCCTGAGACATGCGACAGTCCCGTTTTCTGAGTATTAACTAAATGACTATTATGAGTATTAACTAATGAGCTGCTAACCCCCCTACCCCAAACGTACCGCTAACGCCACAAGAAGAAGCCACGGCTGCTGTATGCTATTTTGTCAAGCTAGCCTGTTAGCATGTGTACAACTAACTTCACAAGTCAAACTTTTACTAAAAACAGTTAACACAAGTACCGAAAAAAAATGTGAAAGAATTCATGGTTTTTAACTTGTGCACTTGTGTCAATAAAAGCAAGCTGTCCCGCACTTCGTGGAACAAACATCGGTCAATGTGGTTCTGTCGGCGTGTTTTCATTTGGATTTACCGAACAGTGTTTAGAGTATTAGTTGGATTTGTTGTCTTCTCTATGTTTTTAACAATGGCAGTATTAGATCCCTTTTCACAGATTAAAAACAAATGTACCTGTTTAGTTTTTAGGAGACTTTTTTATATTTATGTGTCTTATTTTTGTATTTTCTTTTATGGTTATTTATTACACATTGTAGTGTACATTATTGTAGTTTGAATTGATACAATAATATATTTTAGTACAAAAAAAATAACCTTGAGACAAACAATAACCCCATAAAGTGGTTCTGGGAGCTGACGTTTGTTTTAACCCAAAAGCAAAAAAAAGGATAAAAAAGATAAAACATGTATTCTATAAACACGACTTCTGTTTTAAGCTTAAAAAAAAAGGAAAAAAAAAAGGAATGAAGTGAGACATAGAAACTGTTACATGTGCATATCTGCGTCGTTTTGAAGCTACTGAATTCTAAAACTGTGTGATTTTAAAAAGCATGAGTTGTCGCCATTTTAATGATGAAGGACCTTTGTGATGAAGGCGTCACCCTGCCCCACCCCAACTCCCCCAACCTCCAGCCCCCTTTTTTCCCCAAAGCCAAACATAGATTGTCTTGCAGTTTTTTTCTGTTCTGTGCCAACTTGTTCCATTGTACTGTTCTAGGCTGCGGAATGTTTGTCCTCCACCCACCCGTTGTAAATTCACTGTCTTTTTGTATTTTGATTTTAGATTTGCTCCATTTTTAATGACTCCCCATCACAATAAACATATAAGACAGCATTTACCGGAGTTTTCTTTGAAACCATCCTTCGTTTACTGATTGAAAATTTCAGGATGAATGTTAAAAACTTTTTTTTTATAACTTGGAGCTGAAATATCAGATAAACCAGACAGCACAACATGACATGTTTTTTTTTTTTTTTTTTTTTTTTTTTACACTGCACATGTGATTTACAAACCATCGTGGGTATGGTGTCTCTAAACTGATGAATGAGTGGTTGAAGAATTTCTGAAGGAAAAAAAAAAAGCAACACAGGTGCAGGGATAGGATGGGATGTCATTAACTATTGGGGGAGTTTTGTTTTTCAGATGATGCCCACCTGGAAGTGGAAGACTTCGCCCCTCTGAAGGCTCCTGTCCAGAGCCACAAACGATATGCACAGGTACCTTATGTACAAAAAATGTATCTTGAAAAAAGAAAAAAAGAGAATGACGTAATAGAACCTGTTACTGTTTCAATTGTAACTGATGTGTTGAAGCCTTTGAATTCTAAAATTGTGAAAACGTGTTGGACGGGATTTATACTTCTGTAAAGGTTTTGTTGAGCCAGTCTAACCATTAAACCGTTAGACTTCCTTTCTGACTGGGTCAACAAAACCTTTCCAGAAGTTTCCGTTGCAGTGATGTCACACAGGTCACCGTCAAGAGGCCAGCGAGGGTAAAGCTGCAGTGTGGCAACACATCACCAGATGGTGCTAGAAGACCTTCTGACACAGCTTTCCAGTCCCGGTGAGGACCAAGGGTTGCATCATGGGAAGAGCAATCAGCACTCATCATTCCTCAGTAATTGAATCGGGAGCTGCGCTTATTAATTTAAAAAGTGCTGAGAAGCGTTGGAGCTTCATCCTAATTCAAAGCCATGAAATCTACCCACCATTTTCCACTCCCTTGGGCAAATGACAGACGATGTGCACGGCCGATTTCAGAGTGCATAAGTTATTATGTGCAATTAGAGGAAAATCGATGGTATGATAGCGAGGTGTCGGAGTCGTGAGTAGAAAATCAGCGGCAGCAAAGATCAGCTGAGAAAACAAGGACTTGCCGTTGTGTTTCAGAGATCCAAGTGGTCCCCTGCTGCGATTCGTCACAGCTCGAGTGTTTCTTTTATGGTGAAAGCTGCAAGTCCTGCGCTTCGACACAAACCGCAGCACGAAACAAAACATCTGTTTTCAGACTAATTGTACTTGAATATTCATGGTGTACTCTCACGTACTGCACATGTGGCCCCCCTGCTGTCTGCAGGAAGTTCATGAACTTCTGGAAGGAAGGGCACAGATGTTGGAAGCACATCAGCACCAGCACCGGTGTTACGGCCCCAGCGTGTGCGTGAATGTGTCTCTGTCTCCTGCAGCAGGTTGGTGGACGCAGCCGACCTCCGTCACCAGTCGCCCTGTTCCCGGAGAGACGGAGATTCAAGCTTCCTGTGATGACGGAGATGGCGGTTGGTTGTCTTCCCCTGCTGACGGTCGCACCAGTCCCAGCTGTCAATTGGCGAACGTGAACGTGCTAAGGTGGGAAAGTCAGAAAATGTGTCGTTTTTTTTGCAGATTTCGTAAACTGTTATTGCATTAATGTGACAGAGTTGCAGCACGTGATTACGTCTGCATGTGGCGATATATGTCACGCAGCGTCCTGACAACCAAAGACAATGACTAGTTACTTTTGCCCTTTCAGATTACCGTATATAGCTCTATTATAGCAGACCTACTTTACCAAACGTTTGTCATCCCAAAGGTAATTCTTGTGCCAGAGGAAGTTCAGATACGAGAACTGGTTTGAAAGGAGACAGATGCACATCAAGGAGGTCATTTATCTGTTTCCGTTTGCTCCTCTGAGTGTCATTCGGCGGGATGCTGCTGCTCCAACCACCGAGGAAACATGCAGGACGCACCTGAACCAGATGGGATGATGATTGGCTCCTCACTCGCTCCGTACGGTCGGAATGTTTGGAACCCCCCAACACTCGTGTTTACTGTCTATTTCTATCCTCGTGTACATTTTCCTGCTGTTACGAGCGCCTCAAACGAGGTTACAAACCCACATGAGCACCTCTCGGTGTTGGTGCGCGTTCAGCCGTAAACTGCAGTAAACATCCATCTGAATGATTGTTTGTCTCATAATCGTGCTGCAGCAGCAGATGAAATCAGCTTCTCCGGCAAAGCCCATTACACTCAACTGCTTTCAGCCACCGTCAGCACGACAGCCTCCGATCGGCGCGGTCAGAAAGGTTGTGCGTTGATTGACAGGAGCGATGTGCATCTAAGCGTCCCGGCTAATTTTGACAAATAGCTCGGAGTGTGCAGCATCGCTAACCGCAGCGGCGTGAAATGAGCTTTAATTACAGCCGGTTATTTCGGCTCTGACGCCGCTTGTGCTTTGTTTCGCTCTGGCAGACACCAAATCGTTTGTGCGTGTAGATGAGCCGGATGTCGCCGCCGAAGGTGAATGTCCGTGGATCCTCCACATGGATCATTTTTTCAAAAATTCAAATACGCTGTCCTCCGGTTTGTGTCTGGATGGCGAATCTCCACACTTTGCGTATGGAGGTGTCGCCCTTTGACGTCTCATAACAACAACAAAAAACCCAACAATGTACATGCTGAGTCTGTATTTCAGCTTCTGAGGGTCTCAGTGTCTGGGTAGCTCCGCTACGGTTCTCAGTGTTTTTCTTTGTTTACTTCAAGCGATTGTGACTGAAAGTGAGCCGATCCGTCGTTGGCATAATTTTCTGCTCACTTTTTATTTTGTTTTTGTCAAAAACCATAGTTTGGATGGTTCTATTTGCTTAACAGACCAGGGAGACCAGGGAGTGCCACACCTCCATCTCTTCGTCTCCGTTTTTTGTGAATCTCAGTGCCACCTACAGGCCTGGAGTATGAATGACAGCCCGTCGAGTCAAAAACGAAGGAAAAACATTTTTTTTTTGGTATGTGTGGACTTGGCCCGAAGGGGTATCGATCCTCTTGGGGAGAGATCTTAGGACGGCAGTATAAGTGCTTGATAAATTATGTGATAACATAATTTAAGACATAATTAATAATAATGTACGGTAAGCACAAGTCCAGATTAACCCAGCAAGACAGTCCTTTTGGTTTTCCCCCCTTTCAGGTCCTGGTCTGACTTTGCATCAAGTGTGACAAGTGTGAGGTCATCGACGAGCATTTAAAACTTGAAACTGATGCTCAAACGTACCGTCTACTTACAAGTGAGTATCATTGGTCGTAGGTTGGGTAGGTTGGACATTTTGGTACGAGAGTCGTCCTGGCTGTTCTGCACCAGCTATCATTCCCTGACCAGTTGGGCTTTCTGGGGTATCCACTGTTAACCTCTGTAAAGTCTCTAAAAGCTTCAGTGGTGTGTGACTGGATGGATGTTAGAGGAAATCAACAATCCAAAGCAGCGTTTTCTTCTCTCTCTGCATGTGTGCAGTATTTTCTACCAGACAAAGCTGCAGAATGGTAGTGTGTGTGTGTGTGTGTGTGTGTGTGTGTGTGTGTCTGACCTGCTGCATAAAGTTGCCACGCGCCCTCGCTCTCTGCCTCCCTCTCGTCTGTCGCTGCCGCCGACACGCAGACATTTAACCGTAACAGATGCTTTTATGCAAAGCGAGTCGCTGAAGTGGGGCAGTAAAACAAAGATCTTCAATCAATCCGCCTGGAAACAAGCTGAATTCCAAATGTGCAGCGGGGGCAAAAAACAAAACCGTGCATTATGTTTGGAATGCTTTGTGAACGCAGGAAGTGGAGGCTCATGAAACGGAATTTCTCTTTGTCGATGACGAGGTGAACAAACATGTGAATGTTTGGATTTTAATGGTTCTAAATCAGCATTTAGGAAACAGAAATAGAAGCTGTGACGTGACGTGTGGGGATTTCATACGTACGTTGACGCGTCCTGTGAATGGATGGATGTGAATAGGTGCAGAAAAAGGCAGGAAACAGCTGAACCTACGTGGAAGAAAGCAGCGTCTGCCTGGACTGAAGGACGACACGGGAATGGGAATGTGTGCCATGTGTTTTATAGAGCGTATGTCGTGGGGAAACGAGCCTCGGAGGAATCCAGACGTTCCGTTCGTGGTACATGATCGCCCACCTAGTTATTCACCTCCACTGCCTCCGTTGGCAGTGAACCGATCTTATCCTGATGCAAACACGTTTGTGACGTTGGTGTGTTTGAGTGTGACTTTCGCTCCCATTAATAACAAATGAAATGCGCAGAGTTTCTAGAAGAGTTTTTAGTTCATCTGTATGTGTGTGTATATATGTATATATATAAGCACAAGTTACAGTTACATGATTATATTATATAGTTTTTTAAATCATAAAACAAACACAAAGTAAGACACAAATTCATGTAATAGTTGTTACAGTTTCTGCAAAACCCCTCTATATACAATATATAATATTATTCATATTTCCTGGTTTCAAATGTGACCGAATGACAGCGACGTAAGCCGATGTGTTGTTTTTTTTGTTTTTAAAGGGGTTTGACAGTTACTTTGATAATGTTCTTGTCATTTTCACACTACTATTACTGGTTTTAATTGTTTTATTTGAATGCATTTTCTGTTGTAAAGCACCTTTTAATTACCTTTGCTGAAATGTGGAATTGCATTTCCAAAGTAACTTTCTCAACACAGCTGACAAGACTGCGCTTCACTTTCAACTTCATGTGACATAAATGAAGGAACGCGGAAGGGACACAGGTTTATTGGATGTTTATTGGATTTCTTTGTGAGTTTGCTGCTACCGAGAGCAAAGCGAGGAGACGGATTGAATCCAGTAGCTGATAACGACACGTTGGCCCATCGGATTAGAACGACATCATCGATCCCGTCACGCTGGATGGAGGAATCAGCCCAGAGCTGACCCACGTGTCTCAAGTAAGACTTGAGCGTTAACGCCAATTGGATTTCATGACTTTCTAAGACACAGTGTGCACATGAGTCATAAAGAGAGCAGGAGGAGATCGTCGCAGCGGATTATGGCCGAGCGTTACTTTCCGTCCGTCGTCCCCATCACGCTGTCAAGTCAAATGAACTTTCTCTGTCTCAGGTTCATGTCGATTTTGTTTGTCTGCTGCCGATCGGGGGCCGGATTCTCCAATCTGTTCATAACTAACGTCTTCAGATCTAAATTAAGACATTTATAAGGAAGTTCGTCAGTGCAATTCCTCAATATTTTCAGTCTCAAATCTTACAGGTTTTTCCTACTTAAGACTTGATGAGATAAGTGATTCTGGTGATACTGTAACTGAATAACTGATTCTGTAACTATGACGACATGAGCTGTTGATAACTGTTGGCCTCTATTAACAGACATGAAACAAACAAAATAAAAGTTCATGTTAAGTGTAGAGGAGTCGGAGGAGCTTACACCATCACCTACTTGTCTAGAATTAGTTGAAAAAATATGAAATTAGGCATTGCAGGAATTATAAGACAAGGTCAGGGTTGTCTTTAACTTGAAAAAAAATACATTTGAAATTTGGAGAAAAAAAAACTATTCTCATTTTATTATCTGGAGAAGAAACTTACCAAAGAAGTTGATACTAATACGAAACAACTTAATGTGAGGATACATATTTTTCTTTTTTTTATTCCTCAGACTGCAAAAGAAAGCAAAAAAAAAAGAAGGCAGAGCGAGGAATAAAATCCTGCGGCTGGTTCTCTGTCGTCCAGGGGATTTACAGACTCCATCAAATCGTTCTCGGACGTTATTTGTCTTCTGACCTTTCCGTGCAGCTGCAGTTTGATGCTCCCTGTCTCCCATGTTTGTCAAACACCACCGGCTGTGAGTGAATTGAACAGGACAAAGTACCAGAAAATACTCACAATGTGTTAATTAGCGGGATGCACTTTGTGTGATGGACAATACGTTCAGACGCTGCATTCTCCGTGTGGAAACACTGGCACGATTCAGAAAACACAAGACGTGATGAAAGCGTCGTGGAAGACATGTGTGACTGGATGAGTGAATGAATGTTTATTTTGGTGATTTTAAACACAAAGAGAAAAAAACCCCATTAAGGCTGATAAATAGCCATCACAGTGTGCTCATTATATTTACTGATCAGCACATTTTTGAATATTTTATCATTCTACATAGTGTATTGGATGTTTTCACTTCTTTTTCCAGACTATTCCACAAAGTGACTCCTTTGATTGATTGGTTTGTTCTAGTTTTAGTTTTTGGAAACACGTCGTTCCTGCCCGAGTTGGACGGTTCTAGGTGGGAACTTTGCCTTTAAGAGACAAAAAAGCAGCTGAGATGAGAATATGGTTAGTTTGGGTCCACACAGAGAACCAACCTCATCCTGGTCTTTCCTGGATGCAGCGTGTCCTTGTCGACCCCGCCCCCTCACTTAAAATTATTCACTTGTTTCAATTCACTTAATTAAATTAAATTAAATTAAATTAAATTAAATTAAATTAAATTAAATTAAATTAAATTAAATTAAATTAAATTAAATTAAAAGAGAAAAACCTGTAGAGGGCACCGACATGCATATTTCAAATAAAAGTTTGGCAGTTTTGTCTCTCTTTTAAATGTCCTGGAATATGTTTTATCTTTAATAGAGGAGTCATCTGCGAAGCTTCTCCTCCATCACCCAGTCAGAGGTCCTGGGCGTCTGCAGCAGCTCCCTCTCATTGTGCTCGGTGTGAGTCAATCAGTGAGTACAAAGGCGCGATAAGAGGAATCGCCAGAAGAAACAGACAGATGAAAGCCGAGAAGTTGTTAAAAAAGCACAGAAGATAAGTGCAGGTGCAAACTTTTGAGTCCAAGGGCATAAAACACACCGCGTTGCACAAATTGGAAAAATAAAAAATGGAGGGAAGCGGAGACGAGATGGATGCAGAGATTCTTTGCGAAGACAAAGTGTAAGTTCAGATTATTTCACCTTCAGTGCCTTTCACCATCGGCTTCTTCACTAGTTCCACCTTCCTTTTTCATCTTGAGCGTTATCAACCACTCATCTTCTCCCCTCACATCTCGTGTTGTCTCCTGTCTCCTCCTCCTGTTGGACCCCGATGGCCCTTTTCTCTCTCTCTCGGATGATGAACGACCACAGGGGGTGAAACTCCGATTTGGATCACAGGTTGTCGTTATCTCTTTGGAGGACTCATGGAAATTCAAAATGTCAGCCCTAGATAGTTTGGAGGGGACAATACAGGACTTTGTAAATGTTTCTTGACAAGTTTCATGTGAATCTTTTTTCCTCAAATATATCGATTAATGACAAACACACACAAACAATAAAAGTAACATTCAGTTAGGAACCTTTTTATCGACATTTCAGTCAGCCAAGATGAAAACTAAGATTATTTTTGGTAAATATCTTAATCTCAATAAATGAGATTATAACATATAATAATATCATATAATACTTCTATCTAGTATTTTATAGATACATGTCTAGACATTTTAACGAAATCACAAACGACTTTGAATTTGTTTGAATAATAATAAAAATAAATCCTTTGTCTGCAGCCTTGTTAGCACTCAGTTTATTGATCCGACACACGTCGAAGGTCAGAGGTCGGCCGCTCAGACAGCGCAGACGCACATTCTCGATTCGATCCGAAAAATGCGTACGGAGCTTTTCCCACTTGACCTCTGACCTTTCATGTATAACAAAGCAATCTGCCATATTTGTTCAGCTTGTTTCGTGTGTGTCCTTTGTCCGTACGGACCTTTGTCTCCATGTTTAAACGCACCGGTGTGACAGCAGCGC
>CAAKHB010002335.1:0-13545 GCA_901007665.1 Aeoliscus strigatus
TTTTTTTTGTGTCTGTTGTTTTTTGTGTCTGTTGTTTATTGTGTCAGCCTTTGTTTGTGTTTGTTGTTGTTTGTGTCTGTTGTCTATTGTGTCAGTCTTTGTGTCTGTTGTTTATTGTGTCAGTCTTTGTTTGTGTCTGTTGTTTATTGTGTCTGTCTTTGTTTGTGTCTGTTGTTTATTGTGTCAGCCTTTGTTTGTGTCTGTTGTTTATTGTGTCAGCCTTTGTTTGTGTTTGTTGTTGTTTGTGTCTGTTGTTTATTGTGTCAGTCTTTGTGTCTGTTGTTTATTGTGTCTGTTGTTTATTGTGTCAGTCTTTGTTTGTGTCTGTTGTTTATTGTGTCAGTCTTTGTGTCTGTTGTTTATTGTGTCAGTCTTTGTGTCTGTTGTTTATTGTGTCAGTCTTTGTTTGTGTCTGTTGTTTATCGTGTCTGTTGTTGTTTGTGTCTGTTGTTTATTGTGTCAGTCTTTGTTTGTGTCTGTTGTTTATTGTGTCTGTTGTTTATCGTGTCTGTCGTTGTTTGTGTCTGTTGTTTATTGTGTCAGCCTTTGTTTGTGTCTGTTGTTTATTGTGTCAGTCTTTGTTTGTGTTTGTTGTTGTTTGTGTCTGTTGTTTATTGTGTCAGTCTTTGTGTCTGTTGTTTATTGTGTCAGTCTTTGTTTGTGTCTGTTGTTTATTGTGTCAGTCTTTGTTTGTGTCTGTTGTTTATTGTGTCAGCCTTTGTTTGTGTTTGTTGTTGTTTGTGTCTGTTGTTTATTGTGTCAGTCTTTGTGTCTGTTGTTTATTGTGTCTGTTGTTTATTGTGTCAGTCTTTGTTTGTGTCTGTTGTTTATTGTGTCAGTCTTTGTGTCTGTTGTTTATTGTGTCAGTCTTTTTTGTGTCTGTTGTTTATTGTGTCAGCCTTTGTTTGTGTTTGTTGTTGTTTGTGTCTGTTGTTTATTGTGTCAGTCTTTGTGTCTGTTGTTTATCGTGTCTGTTGTTGTTTGTGTCTGTTGTTTATTATGTCAGTCTTTGTTTGTGTCTGTTGTTTATTGTGTCTGTTGTTTATTGTGTCAGTCTTTGTTTGTGTCTGTTGTTTATTGTGTCAGTCTTTGTTTGTGTCTGTTGTTGTTTGTGTCTGTTGTTTATTGTGTCAGTCTTTGTGTCTGTTGTTTATTGTGTCAGTCTTTGTTTGTGTCTGTTGTTTATTGTGTCAGTCTTTGTGTCTGTTGTTTATTGTGTCAGTCTTTGTGTCTGTTGTTTATTGTGTCAGTCTTTGTTTGTGTTTGTGTCTGTTGTTTATTATGTCAGTCTTTGTTTGTGTCTGTTGTTTATTGTGTCTGTTGTTTATTGTGTCAGTCTTTGTTTGTGTCTGTTGTTTATTGTGTCAGTCTTTGTTTGTGTCTGATGTTGTTTTTGTCTGTTGTTTATCGTGTCTGTTGTTGTTTGTGTCTGTTGTTTATTGTGTCAGTCTTTGTTTGTGTCTGATGTTGTTTTTGTCTGTTGTTTATCGTGTCTGTTGTTGTTTGTGTCTGATGTTTATTGTTTAACTCTCTCCTCCTCTCTCCTCTCCTGCAGCTGCTGGACCCCCCCCTCCTCCACCCAGCAGACAGGGTCCTCTACCTCCGACCCCTCCCCCTCCTCGGGGGCGTTCTGGTCCGCTGCCCCCCATCCCAGGCCAGCCGCTCCTTCGTGGAGCCGTGCCCCCCCGAGGTGGTCCTCCTCCTCCTCCTCCAGCGCCTCCGTCTCACCTCCCCCACCCGTCACCCTCAAGGTCCCCTCATGGCCCCCCCCCACATCCTCCACCGCCGGTGTCCAACCAGCACCGCTCTAAGGGTTTCCCACCTCCACCCAGCAGAGGGGGGGGCCATGCACCTCCTCCTCCACCGGTCCCTGCTCCACCCAGCGGAGGAGGCCATGCACCACCCCCTCCTCCTCCTCCTCCTCCTCCTCCACCCCCTCAGACTTCTTCGTTGGACTTGCCCCCACCTCCTCTGCTCACCGGTGCCCCGCCCACACCGGACTGCGGCGGGGGAGACGGCCGAGGGGCTCTGCTCGACCAGATCCGACTCGGAAAGAAACTCCGAAATGTAAAGTACAAGTCGTTTTCTTTTTCTTCCACCCCCCCCCGGAGGGTTAGGACCCGCCCTCCGCCCCCCCATTCACCGCGTGCTGTGACGTGTACCGCAGGTGACCGAGTGCCCCAACCCGGCTCCGCCCACCCCGACGTCTGCGGGGGACGGGATCGTGGGGGCGCTGATGATGGTGATGCAGAAGAGGAGTAAAGTCATCCACTCGTCAGGTAAACATCCGTGTTCTTCTTCGGTTACTTCCATCTACAGCCACGGAGAGTGGGCGGGTCCTGTTGCCATAGGAACCGACAAGATTGGCATCATTTTGTCTCTCACTTCTTCAGTCAGAAAATGCCTTCTGGACGGTTCTATTTACTCGTCTGACACAGAAGCAGAGCTCCACTGGTGAACTTCACCGCCACCTATTGGCCTGGAGTACAAACTACAGCCTGTTGAGTCCTTAACGACGGAGAATGAAATTCTTGATACGGAGGGAACAAGATGGTTTTGGTGTGTGTGAACACGAGCATTTTCTCTTGTTTCAAGCTGATTTTCGCTTGAAATCAACAGAAAATGTAGCTCCACTGGCAGATTTCAGTTCTTTTTTGAAGTGAACATGTGAAAACTGTAAAAAGCAGAGTTTTTCATGTTTTCACTGAAGCTGTGGTGAAGGGGTTGATGACGTCTCTTTGTGTCTCAGATGAAAGTGAAGACGAAGGAGACGACGATGATGACGACGATGAATGGGACGACTGAGGTGGATTTGTAACTGTGTTCCAGTTGCATCGGACGTCCTAGGTCATAACACGTCACTTCTACACTGCAAAAATTCAAAATCATACTAAAACATTTGTCGTATTTCCTGTCACCATGTCTCATTTCAAAAAGACTTCAAGTTGTGTTTGTTTCAAGTCAACATTTGAAACCTGTCGACGTGTCGTATTTTAAGTGTCTGAAGAGACTTTATGACTAGAAATGAGACAAATGTTCCTGCTAGGTTTCATCTCATCACAACAAAGCTGTCTGGGATACACACACACACACACACACACACAAGAACAAACGACTGGGACGATAACTGGAACGCTGACATGACTCGTTCATGAGAGAATTAAAAGAAGAACATGAGAAACGACAAACAGAGCAAAGTTGTTTATCTACGTGTTCCAACATGTCCAGTGTAGAAGTGACAAACACTGTGAAGGTGAATTCCAACACCGACGTGTCACTGGAGTACCGTAATGACACGACGACTTCAGAGGATGTCAAACGGGTCCTGAAAGCTGACGAGTGTCACTGGGAGTAAACCTCCATCGGTTGCCGCGGTGCTGTCATTACGGTAATCCCATTCAGATGGCGAGTCGTTACCGTAATGACAGAGCGTTGGCTGTGATGTGGGATTACGGTACTCCAAGAGTGCAAACACAGACGGACGGGTCCGTCGGTGTCAAAGGGGGAAGAGACGAGCTTGTCTTTAAAAAAACAGGAAGTACATCGGAGAACACGACACCAATATTAAATCTGAACCGTTTCATTCCCGTTTTTATCATTCTGACATGAAGAAACACACACACACACACACACACACACACCATCCCTCTCATACCACCACCAGCAAAGTGCAGAACTGGAAGAACACTGAACGCTACACACACACACACACACACACACTGCGGGTCACTATAGCACAGGACAGGACACCTACTGACCAACCACAACCAACATAGAAGCATGCAAACACACGTCAGAAAAAACTCCACGTCGGACCAAGAACCTTTGACTTCTCATCCAAATGTCTGTTTTCTAACAGAGGACACACACACACACACACGCGCTGGTGTTTACACGTTTTCCTCGAATCTGCCTAGTATTTCTTTTTCTGAGTCCAAATCTTTCTCCACTTGCAGGTTGTTCTGTTTGTATCAAGCGACAATGTTTCTCAAGTGATGTGTCTTATTGTGACACAGTATCTTTGTGACTAGAAATGAGACGTTCGGGTGTGAAGGGACAAACGGTCCCGGTCAGAGTTCGTCGACTTTCTGCCGTGTGTTCAGGCTGTCGTCACACACGACACCAGCGTATATATTATATTCACATTCATATATTACATTTCTCTTCTGATGGACATGGGAGAAGCGGTGTACGTGTGGTTTTGCAGGTTGAAGCCCGTGACGGCTGCTGACATCTGGTGACCGGGTCCAGTCCAGAGCCCAGATGGGACGATTCTCAGCTGAGACGCTGGCTCCGACTCCACGTGGACTTTAACGTACTTGGGGGTTGCTATGGAGACAGAACAGCTGTGTGCCTGCTCATGCGCGCCGTGTGCGACGTATCCGGCTACAACCACGTTAACTGTCGCACAGGTACGCTAACTAACACGCTTTACGGCCCGTCGCCATGGTTTCCGACAGCCGGTGGATGAAGGTAGCGGTCCGGGTATGGGCGCCGTGGCTCCTCTGATCTCTGCTCTGGACTGGACTGGAGGACGGCAGCCGTCTGTGAGCGCTGACGTTTGGAATGTGTCCGTGTGGTGTTCTCTGTCGGACCCCGGCTGCACACTGGAAGAGTCGCTGACCGTCACCGTCACCCGACAGCACCTTCACCTTCAGGTTCTTGTACGTTGGTGTGCATCGTCTGCCAGACTTTTCTCTCTTTTACCCAAATTGTAGCTGCAGTAACATGAATGTCCCTCACGGGGGCGCTAGCGTACTTCTGTTGTAAATGATGGATTTTCAAATTGGAACACCCTGGACGTGTCCACGGTGTGTCCTGATCCTCACGCTTCCAGTGTGAACCCGGGGTTACACGTGCAAAACCACCAGTACGGCGCTGCAGCACCACAGCGCCCCCTAGCCCAGGCCTCGGTCCTGACTCTCTGTGTGTCTGCGGCTGGTGCGCTTACGCTGATGCTGATGCTGCTGCTGCTGCTGCTGCTGCTGCTGTCTGGGCCCCGCCTGGTCCCAGTACGACTGACAGTACTGGTTGATCAGTCTGATCTCGGGGGGGAACAGGGTGGACGCCTGGGGCGGGTGCTGGCGTGTTTTTGGCACCGCCTCCTCCCGGTCGTCCTGGGCGCTGAGCGCCAGCACGATGTCGCGATCGAGGACGCGTAGCGCCACGCGGGCCACCGTGTGCTTGAAGTTGTTCTCGGTGGCGAGGCAGTGGTAGACGCCGGCGTCTGACTGGTTCAGGGACTTGAGGAGGATTCCGTGGGTGGTCTTCAGAACGCCTCCTGCTCGGTTAAGCTGAGGAGACAACGAGCCGGTGAATTCCTCACAGAGCAGCCCTGCTGCCGTCATTACGGTAAACCCATAAGAAGTCATTACCGTAATGACAGCAAGACGGCTGGGAAGAGTTTTCTGACAGCACAAGTCGAAACCTGACTAAGAACATGTGTCTGTCATGTGTTTGTCATCAAATATCTAGTTAAACAGTGAAAAACACTTGTTTCAGTCAGTCTGCATCAGTTCTAGCTCATTTTTAATTGAAATAATCTGCCAGTGGAGCTTGTTCCCACTGGCAGATCTGTGTACTTTCTGAAGTGAAAACGGACTCTAACAGACTTGTGATGACTAGAGATGAGTCCTAGCTGGTCCCAGTTAACACCTTCATCTAATTGGTGCAAAAATTAACAGCAGCAATGTCACAGGAAGTTCCACGGCGTCTGTGTGGACCGTGACGCAGTCTGCTCGTCCTCTACGTGAAAACAGTCCTCACCACTTTCCTCTTCCCGTCTCTCTGGAACAGCCACTTGACGGAGGCCTGAGGGGAGCGCGGCTGACACTCCAGGAAGCTGCTGCTGCCTCTCACCCCAAACTGCACCGTTTCTCTCAGACGTTTCTCCACTGCAGCGACACACACACACACACACACACACACACACACACACACACACACACACACACACACCAGACCAACGTCATCCTGGACTCTGGACTGGGCACTGGTCACGATTCCTGTTTGGTAACAGACAGCAGCTAGCGCTGGGAGGGGTCAGAGGACCAGAGTGTCCAAGAGAAAATCTCACCTCACGTCCACTTTCCAGTCAGAGACACTTGTGTCCTCCGACCAGGTGTAAACGTGGGTGTCCAGGAGGAGTGCTATGCTACATGCTACGCGAACAAAACCAAAACTGAGACAAACACCAGAAGCGTCCTCTGGGCGGTGCATTCCGTTGCTATGGAAACGGCAGTCGTGCGGCGGACTCACCTTTGGCGTTGAAGCCTCGACACTGCCTCAGGGGGTCTCCGTGTTTGACGTCCTGACGCCGGCTTCTCCTGAGGGGGAGACTACAGTTAGTTCACGGTCGTCCACGGCAACGTGAGCGGCCGTCGCTCGCCTCCGCCCCCCCACACCTCTTGGTGGACGGCGTGAAGGCGGAGCAGCTCTCTCCGTCCCAGGCGCAGTAGGGGTCGCGGGCCAGGCAGCAGTCGGAGCAGGCGCGGCCATAGACGCCGCAGCGGTGCAGCGACACCTGGGTGAGGCCGGCGTCTGACGACACGTACAGCTGTTGCTGTGGAAGAGCAGCGGGGTTACGAGGAGGGGGGGGGCACCGGGGAACCAAACTCAGAGGTGGATACTTACTCTCTTGGAGGAGATCTTCATGGTTTTGACCGGCGCTCTGGTCTGTGGGGGGACAAAGAACCACGGGTCAGTGAAAAGCCCCCAGCCCCGTCTGCTGCAGCCAGCACACGTACCCTGAACACCTCCACCTCCTCCAGCGTCAGCTCCTCCGTGCCCGTCGGGTCTTTGGGCAGCACGATGACCTTCTGGACGGTTCCTCGATCTGCGAGGGATCAGATTCACTACGAGTGCACGCGTTTGCCCCCCGACGTCCGGCCGTCGTCTCACCTGTCCCCAGGAACAGCACCTCGTAGCGCCCGTCCACGGCGTCCACCTGATCCACCACCAGGGCCGTGAAGCGGTAGTCCACGCCGGTCCTCACCACCAGGGGGCGGCGGTGGACGGGGTACACCGGGTGGAACATGAGGGGATGGGCTCGGACAAAGTTGACGGCCTCGTCGGAGAAGTTCTTGGAGGAGCGGATGGCGGGGGTGAAGGTTCCTCCGGGACACTGTCGGAGAAGGATGTTTGTGCTGCAAATCACCTCCGGAGCTCGACTTAGAGCCACGGCGCGGCCAAAAGCACCGAGTGGCTCGGAAGACGTGTCCTCTCTGTACGCGTGTGTTCCCAGGACCAACGTACCGTTCCGGGCCGTGGGTAGGGGATCTTCCCCGTGTACTCCGTCCACTGGTAGTTGTGACCGTGTTTGTGGGCGAAGGGGCCGTTGAAGACGTTGCGGATGTCGGACATGGAGTACACGCACACGGCGGAGCCTCTGAACACGGAGCTGGGACGGAGAGAGGAAGGTGAGCGGGGGCAGAGTGGGGGAGGTCAAGGAGGGGCGGCGTCTCACCCGGCTGTGGTGAACAGGGCGTACACCGTCGGGTTCCTCTCGTCCTGCGTGGGCTGGATGAACACGTCCCCTGTGAAGAGCCGACGGGTCAACGACAGCCGCCGCCACTCACACACACACACACACACACGCGTTCAGGAGGAGGGGGCGGGGCCTCACGGAGCTCATCGAAGCGCGTCTCCACGCTGTCGTCGCCGATCACCGAGCAGATCAGACGAGCTTTCAGGAACGTGGTCCAGCGGTTCACCAGCGACTTCTGACCTCCTTCGTCGTTCTGCACAGACAGGAAATGAGTCCTTCAACTAGAAGAGCCGTGGTCTTCAGTGAACATGGTGGCGATGCTCCTCGGCGCTGGAGGTTCCAGAGAATTCTACCTGTTCAGTCCTAGTGTTGCCCTTGGCAAAGGATTAATTTGAAAGAAGTGTTCTGAATCAGTGACTGCAAAGACTCGTTGGTTCGTCACTCACTCACTGAAAATGAAACCTACACCTTAATGAATCTTTTGAATGAATCTTTTGAACGAATCATTTCACCGATTCAGTATACGGTATAGAGAACCGTTGTGCCATCATCATCCAGCACTGAGGTACAAGGTACTGAGGTACGGGACTCGTGGACCTGGACTGGATTTGGACCCACTCACCAGACACACTCGTCCCACCCTCGCTAGAACGTTTGGGCTGGCGCCACCGCTGGAGTCTAAACTCTTCTCCCGGAAAAAGAAGTAGAGTTTGTCATCGTTCCTCTCTGCGCTGTCGGGGATCTGCTGGATCTGGACGAACACGGGCTCTGGAGGGGGAGGGGGGAGACGGGTCAGAGGAGCTGGGAGCGGCTGACGCGGGCTCGGATCCACTCACCGTTCAGCCACCTGGAGTCGTACTGCTCCGTCCGGATGGCCGTCCTCCCCCCCATGGTCCGGAACAGCGCAGCGTCTGTGCTCATGAAGTCGATGTGGACGCCGGCGTACAGGTTCCCGTCTGAGACGACAAGACACAGACAAGTCGTTCCACTGGTTCCAGCTGCTGGGTCCGGTCCCAGAGATCACTGACACCTGTCTCTGTCTGGATCTACATCACCTTCAGGGTGGTGGATTATCTCATGTAGATCACTGACATCATCAACATCAGCTGGATCTTTGGACCACGGAGGAGAAGATTTGAGAGGAAGAAGGTTTGTTTTTCATTGTACATTGTCCTACGTGACCCTCCCCCGTAGGGTCTTTGAACTAACCGCCTACTGGTCCCACTGTCCTGACATGTTTATTGTTCACTGTGTTTCAAAGTCATCAAGGAGTCAAAGAGTCCTTTCCAACACTGTGTTCTTAATGTTCACACACACGTTGATCAGAGCTCCTGAAATATAGATGAATGTGGAGATTTACGTGCAGTTTACAGACGTTTGCTCACGTTTCATGAGTGAGTTCCAACATTCACAGCGACCTGTCACCTCCCCCTCGGGGGGCTGGGCGTCTCTCCGGCTCCCTCATTGGTCGTTGGCTCCCCGAGGGGCAGAGACTCATGCAAATGTCTGATTACCAGGGGCGTGTTGATCTACACACCTATTCACCCAGACAGCAACCCCCCCCCCAGGTCCAGGAGGGGAAGCTGCCCCCTCCTCCACCATCAGCATCGACCACATCACTTTCCTACCGATAAGAAGTGCAACGTTCTCCTGCTTTGGATCGTAGGAACATTTTCCTTTCCCTGAGTCGGTGTGTCCTGGGACCAGCCGGAACAGGTAGTCCTGCAGAGACAGGGAACATCTGTCCCACTTTGTTCTCCTGAAATATTCAGCGGGCCCAGGGAGGTTTTCCCCAGAGGGGAGGGCTCACCTCGGCCCGCCAGCCTCTGTGGACGAAGGTGCAGATGGGCTGGTAGGCGCCGGTCCCACAGGTGTACAGGTGGGTGCGGTTCCACGGCTCAATCAGGCGCACAAAATTGGCGCATTCGCCCTGAAAACAGGGAGTCAGGTGTTAGCGGGGGGGGGGGGGACTGCCCGTTTCGGACCGACGGACACACACACCTGCTGTCCTTTCCCCGTCAGCTGACACTCGCCCTTCCTCTTCGCTGACGCCGGCCAGTGGATCTGTTGGTCCAGACCAGAGTGTGTCAGAGGATCCTTTTCAGGTCTCTGCTGTGGCTCACGTCCCAATCTGGACTCATGTCTCAGACGTGTGAAACAAAAACTTTAAACCTGATGCAGCAAAAAAACTAATGATGCATCAAAGTCAGTGTTGTTACTAATCTTTGACACATGTAAGACTGTGATAGCAGGTAAAAAATATCCAGGTTACAACAACGTTTAGTATTGAAAATAAGTCATTTTGTGTGATTTTTTCCCTCAAATCAGTGCCATCACGTATGAAACTGGCATTTAAAGAGTTAAATCCTGGAATTTTTTAAAACATTTAATAGTTTTGATCAGGACTGAGGTTCATTAACAGATCTATGCAAAAAAAGTTGAAAAAAACATTGATCTGATATATTTATACAAGTGTTCTTTTGTCGTGGCCTTTTCAGTCCATAACAATGCATGAGGGTTCACTGATCAACTGAACATCCGAAAATCAAACTTTGTGTTATTGTTGTCTGACCCACGTATCAGCCTCACTAAACAACAGACAATGTTCTATTCGGTGATGTCACGCACGATCAGCGGCTCCTTGTTGACGTTGTGCATGTCCAGAGCCACCAGGTACTCCCTGCTCCCCAGGTACAGACGGCCCTGGTCCTGGTCCATCAGCAGGATGCGGTAGTCGCTGGTGTTGAAGGAGAAGCTGAAGGGTCGGGCCGCCCGGGTGTCCATCAGCTCTGTCAGGAGACACGACGGGATTCATTCTCTGGAAAATGTGTGTCGCTGATTAAATATAACTCAACTCAGCATGTTTTTTTTTCTCTTTAAAACGCAGTCGCTTTTAAGACGTCAATATTTGATGTGTCCTGACTGGGTCGAGGACGGCGCTCGGCTAATTCCTCACACGGACGCCGGTGTTCAGCAGAGCGGAGCCGCTGGAAATGTGTTTTCTCCTCTTCTTCTCCTGGCGCTCTGACTGAACACTTTTGCCGGCCGTGATGTCACTTCATTCCACGGTCCAAATTCAACGGAGACGACGATTCTCACTGAGAATATTTGTGCTGTGCACGTTTCTGATTATTATCGTGCCCAAAGTTTGGTACGCTCCACTGTAAACACCTCCTGTCTAGTCCAAATGTCTCATTTTACACTTAAAACCAGACACACCACCTGGTTTTTAGACAATTTTCACTTGTTTCAAGCTAAGTTTCACTGATGAGAAATGAGCAGAAAAAAGATTCTATTTCGCTTGTAAAGAAAAGAATCGTTTGCTGCACTGGCTGAATTTTTTTTTAAGCTTTTCAAGAGAAAATTAGAATGAAGCAAGTGATAAATGTCCATCAAAGTGACTTTTTCAGGTGATGTGTCTTATTTTAATGTGTAAAGAGACTTTATGACCAGACATTCTGATTAGGAAGAAGACAATGTGTGTGTGTCTGTGTGTCTGTGTGTGTGTGTCTGTGTGTGTGTGTGTGTGTGTGTGTGTGTGTGTGTATGTGTGTGTGTGTGTGTGTGAGACAGCAGGCTCATGTTCTGACAAATGTTCCATCAGACGGCGGCTTACAGGGATTCAGGAGGAAGCGCGATCTTTATTTACATCAAAGCGGCGGCCATCTTCCTCTCTGGGGTCAACAGGATGTCGTCAAGGTGCCACTAAAATAAGCCGTGCAATCGGATCTCGGGCCGACGGCGTCTCCTGCAGCGCCGGGCCGGGCTCGGTGGACGCAGGATGACCAGCCTCCATCCGCTGAGCTCCGGCGGACTCGGGTTAAATGTGGAAAGGCCACACCTCCTCACAAGAATAGCACAACAATGCACGAGCGTCATCCGGTGAAGAGCGTGCACGGCGATCCCAGCAGCTCTCGTGTGTCAGAGAGACGTGACGGCGCCGTGACGCCAGCACCGGGACCCGGCTTCCTTTACGCAGCACATTTCACTCTGCAGCGACGCAACGGACACGACTGAGGTGGGATCGCGGTGAACCCCCCCTCTACACACACACACACACACACAGACCTGCTGTCACCAAGAACAAGACGTCTTTGGAGAATCTGTGGAGGAAACCCAACTTTTTGTTCACCACGTGGAGGACAAGAGGAAGAGAGTACCGCACTACTTGTAACATGATTTGACCAGATCAGCTTCCTCAACATCCTCTTTCTGTCTTTCTGCTGCTGCCGTGACGACACTCACACAGAAACTTCCGAGCTTGTTTCCTTTTGCCATAAAGGTTTCCTGGCCGGTCACACCGAGTCACATGACCCCCTCTGGGTCACCCTGACCCACCCACCAAATCACTGACTGAAAAGATTTGTTTGTTTCACAGTTCAACTGAGTTCAGCAGTGAACTGCTGCAGCTGAATGTGATTCGTTGGTTCGTTCCCTATGAACGAGTCGACTGACACGAATCACTCACTGAAAATTCAACTTACACCCGTGCACCGAACTGGAGGAAGTAGTTTGCCAACCTTGTCAGTGTACTGCAGGAACGTTTCACAGTGCAGCAGTACCTGAACGAATCACTGAAAGCATCACTGAACGAATCAATGAACAAACCACTGAACGAATCAATGAACAAACCACTGTACGAATCACTGAACAAATCACGGAACGAATCCCTGAACGAATCACAAGCTGCTAAGGAACTCGGTCACTCGGTACTGATTCGTCCTCAGTACATCAGTCTGGGTGAATACTCTCCTCTGATTGGCTGTTCAATCTGTTCAACGCACAAGTTCCACTGGACACGCTGACCAACAACTGGACATGTGACGAGAATAGAATGGAGGATTTGAACATTTGGAAGAAGAAGAAGAAGAAGACAAACGCCAGTTAGGGCCCGATGACTCATGGAGACACAAACTAATGATCCCATCTCTGTTTCTGTGGGAAATGACCGTGGAATCAGAGGCTGAATCAACACACAGGTGTGTGTGTGTGTGCGTGTGTGTGTTCTTCCATGCACACCTACACGTTGATTCACCCTGACTTACAACTATTTCCATCCTTCACTGATGAAAAGAAGGGTCAGGCCCATCGCCATGTCCACGGGCAGCAGACCTTCAACACACCCACCACTGCCCTCTACTGGACAGCGTTACGACCAATCACAGGAGAGAACGAGCTGATCATCAGCGTCGACGTCACCTGAAAAAGGAACTTGTTTTCAGACCTTTTTCACTTGTTTCATGCACATTTTCACCTGAAATAAGCAGAATTCTGCCGGTGGAACATGTTTCTTTTGCTTGCTCCAGCTGCTTCTTCAAAAAGTTGCTTGAATCAAGTGAACATTGTCTAAAAACGAGCTACGTTTTCTTTGATGACAAATAAGCCAAATGTTCTTGGTCGGATGTCGACTTTTTGCCCTTTTTTACCTCTTCGTCAGCTCACCCAATCGCTGTGGTCGTCCTGTTAAGCCCCGCCTCCATCCGACAGACCCATGGGATCGGTCCACAGTGATTCTGTTGCTAGTTAATGATTAATAACGGTTCGTGTCCGGACGGAACACGCAGGCTGGCACGTCTAAGCTGTTTACTGAGGGGGAATTAGTGCTGAAGGTCGGCTGCCGTCAGCAGCTGTTTCCAGTCTCGGTTGAGTTCAAACCCGCTCTGATCGTCAGAACCCCGCTGAAGACTGTCCGACTGACGTCAGTCTCAGATGGTTCTCAGATGGGCTCAGACCAAGAGGAAGAAAAGAACAAAAAAACCCTCTGAATCCCAATCCGAGGTGTGGAAGTGTGCCGGTCGGATCAAACCCAGCGTCGGCTAAGCTCAGAGGAATGTCCTAAATCTGAATCACACCTCCCACAGCCGGCGTGGACTGACGACGCTGCTGCGGAAACAACCGGAACCGTCCTGTACTGTTTGACAGCAGCCAAACCTGCATGAGTGAACATGTCTCATTCCCGGGTCACAAAATTAGACACGTATCCTAAGTGTAAAGACCTTTAAATCAGACAATAGGTAAAAGCACGTAAAACAAACGAGAATATTTTCTGCTCCCCCCCC
>CAAKHB010002336.1:11009-32775 GCA_901007665.1 Aeoliscus strigatus
TCTTTCCTTCAGGTGCAACCGCATCTCAACATACCACACAGCCATGGAAAACAAAGTCCAATGCCAAAGTAGCTTTATATATGTACAGGGTCACAACGTACAGTACGAATCACACATGTAGCTGGAAAATGGTTTTAAAAAGTGCAGCATGTCCACGTAACAGTAATTATTTCTCACCATTTTTCCTACAAATGCGTCTTTAGGCACATATACAGAACAATCTGCTATGTTATAACACTGCATATAGCAATACATCATATAAACAATGAATCCAACAACTGTTTCTGGGGGTGATGAATGCACACGAACCCTTTCAGTCTGCCACATTTCACTTATTTCATTTACCAGGTTATATGAACAAATAAGTCTAAAACAATGGTAGCACCATAGACTGTATACAATACGTGGAGAAAGCCATCGCTAGTTTCACAGCGAAAGACTGATGTTCACTCTGTAAAGTATTGTCCATTGCAGTGAAAAACAATGTCATAATAAATCAGGTTATTATTTCAGGTGTTGCCACCTGTGATTGGTTCCTGCTGCCACAACCGCACTGTATCCATGCAAATTGTATTAATAAGTGATTAATAAGTGACATTTTCAAATTATGGAAAATGACATGGAAATATCCAAAATGGTTGTCGCTAGTTAATCAGTTGAGGATGGAACTGATCTGTTGGACGGATGTAATAATTAAAATATACCAATTATACTTTGGCAGCTGCAATTTCAGCGTGAAGCCATTTTTTGAGCCATCAATCTTCTCTCCATGTGTAAATATACACTAAGATATTGCCTTCATATGTTGCTGTGTATATACCAGAGACCTTGTAGTATGAAGTGTATTGAATTTGAATGTGAATACTGTTACAATAGCCCACAAATCAAGGAGGAACATCAGGCTGGCTTTGTCCAGTTTTGCACAGTGTATGGACCATGAGCAGCAACTTCTAGCACATCACTATTTCAAGTTAACTGTAGGCTACCTGCCTCCTGTGACACTACAGACGGTACAGACGTAGCTGGTGAGGGAAGCAGATCATGCAGATAAGTTCAAAGACACTACTAAGACACTGTTTTTGCTGTATAATTACTTTGATGAGGTTGATGAATCTTCAGAGTGATGTACCCAGGTTAGTGTTCAGCATCATGGGATGGACCAACAGTTATGTCATCATGGGGCTGGATTGGTGTTTGGTTTATAGCTTGGATAAACACAGTATTACGACAGGCAAGGTCTAAACCGCATTGACAAACACTACAGCACTGCAATGGCTGCAATGTATTACTGATCCTTTCTCTCTGAACCAATATTAAAGGGAATGTACAAGGTACGGACTGGAATGACTTTAACACTGTGCTGTAGAAGAGGAGGTTAAATCATAACCAAAGGCAGTCAAAGGGTAGATTTTAAAAAATGCCTCATCTGCATACTGTATATCAAAAGCCCCAAACTGGGGAACAGTCTAAAGGTTTCACAAAAATCTAAAGGCCCAAGTGAAAGAAAGAATGAAATCTCTTGAATAAATTTGAGCAAATTACAATTAATGACCTATATACAATTAGTCCACGCATGTTTTACACATTGCCCTTCCAACAAAGTCATGACATCTCTGCTGCTAAGAAGAAAAATGATAAATAAATAAAAAGTATTGCTTTAAGCAGCTTAAGTAAACCAAAATTATTGTGATTACGATTTTTGCTGTAATTAAGCCGCAAAACTCTGTGGCTCGTGTGTTGTGTAGCAGGCAGCTCTATGACTGAGGCTGACCTTCTGCTCAGCCAGCATTGGAGGTCAAAGTATAGACCATATCCAAGCAAACCAGGGACATCATTAAAAAAAATCAAAGGACGTAAATGAGAATTTCTTGCTTTCTGTAGTTGAGCCTTAAAGGTTTCCACACTGCTCTTACAATTTTAGTTTTACAACCTACACAGTGCATCTGTCTCCTGTTCAAAGTTGCCATTTCATGATCATGTTCACAGCCTTACCATTAAATAGCTTAGCGGAAAAGGACAGTTCACTTTCCTTTCATAAACAGTCAAGGCCAATACACCATTTGTTACTTATCAGCAGCATAATGGTTATCGATACGGTCATTGTAGTTAGAAAGTCTAATACTCACAAACTTTAAATACGACAAATGTGAGCAGAATAATAACTCCTCTTCTCTCTACTCATGACAGTCATGGAAAGTAAATGTAAACATCCAGTAAAAGGTCACTGACATTTACAACACTCACCACAAAATGGAACAGGCATTTAATAGTGTGCTGACCATTTGGTATGTATGAATCTAAGGGAATACACAGGTTTGTCTGACCTGGCAGACAACATAAAATGAGATGTAAAGCCTGAGGAAGCCAGGAGACATTTGTAAAAGAATGACAGGGACATCTCTTATTTAGACTAAATCCACCTTAAATAAAAGCAATGCAATACACCATGGTGCAGTCGTGAGCGGACAAAAAATATATTTGATTGTTTAAGCTGTGCCAACTGAATTGAATGTTTATCAGTTGGTAAGGTTCCAGGTGTCCTCATTGCTCAAAGTCATCTCTTCAGATAGAGCACGAGTTTGCCCTTTTTCTTGGCTTAGGCTCCCTAAAGTCCCTGTCGTCAGCTGCACAGTGGCTGAAGGAGCACATTGTCTGTGAGAGCCTCCGCATTCCCAAGCGGAACACACTATTGGACAGGCTGTAGATGACACAGTTGCAAAAACTGTTGCTAATAGCTAGCCAGGTGGTGATGAAGGAGAGGGCAGGGCTATCTAGCACGTGTGAGCTCTCTAACAGGAAGTAGATGATGTAGGGCAGCCACAGCATATAGAAAACACTGGTGATGCGGAAGAGTACCATCGCATAGCGACGATCAGGTCCATGCCCTCCGTGATGCCCACCACCACCACCACCACCACCACCACCCTCACCAGCATCCATCTCCTGGCTGGGAAAGCGTGCCCGCCGTTCACTGATCTCCCTGTTGTGCTGTTGGCAAATGCGAAAGATATGGTAGTAGGTAAAACAGACCACGAGCGCTGCAGGTGCATAGAGCAAGCACACCACAAAGCCTGTAAAGAGGGCTGAGGTGGGCCAAGAGTAAGCACACCACTCAAATATATCCCCATGATAGCCTGGTTTACCCCACCCAAAGAAGGACGGCAGGAACACCAGGCTGGAGTAGACCCAGATGACGGTGATGCAGCCTCGTAGCCGACAGGGTGTCACCAGCTGATTGTAGGACAGGGGTTTGGTGATGGCCAGGTAGCGGTCCACACTGATGCAGGCCAAGCAGGCCATTGAAACACTTTTAAGTACAGAGATGACGTAGCTGAAGACCTGGCATGTGATGGGCTCCTGGACACTCGCTGGGTAGTGGAGCAGAGACAAGGTGGGCACCAGACAGCTAAGACCCACCAGAAGGTCAGCGTAGGCCATGGTCTGGATGAAGTAACTGGTGGTGTAGTGGTGGAGCAGGGGGGCACAGTGAAACACGAAGATGACCGTCAGGTTTCCTGCAATAATGAGCACTGTCAGAAGCACAATGACAGCAGTCTCCAAGATGCAGGCCTCCAAGCCTTCATTCAGCCCCCAGCCCAAGGGACAGGAGTGGTTGGTGGCCCTGCCAGGGAAGAAGTCTCTGTAGCTGCTGTTGGCAGTGAGCACTGGATCCGTTGTCAGTTCAGAGTGATTCATTGTTCTGGGTGCTATCCAGGTGGGTCAGGTTTGCGGCGTGCCACCCATAAGGCAGCTGGCATGAAACTTGAGAACTGCCGACCTCCCTCCCTCCTACTCTTCTGTGGGTGTCTGCAGCTTTCTTTAGTGAACAGAGCTCAATATCGTCTCTGGTGCGAACTCGCGCTCTCTCTTTCACCTTACACTCACATAACTGCGTCTCAATCAAATGAACGCTGACTGGAGGAAAATCAATAAAACCATCGGGAGGATAGGACAGCCCGTTTGGCTCTCCCTTTCCAATCACTCATGGTTAGCGAAAGTAAAAGGGGGTTGCTGTCAGGAGAAAGGAGGCTGTATTCCTTCAGTATATGGAAAGTAGCGTAGCATTAACGCTGTGGTAAGCTGCTATCCCAAGGGCGAGTTCCCCTGCTGTCTGTGGCATCATCTCCTGGTTCTAATGAAGGTTGCCACCAGGAGGCTGAGGGCATGAGCTGTTTTCACAAACAAACCGGATGCGAGGGAAAGCCATATGAAAAGATTTGAAAAAGGAAGCAAGAAAAAGGACAGCTCGACATATGGCTCCCATTCAACACCTCCTTAACATATTACATTTACTGATTTGAGCTACCTTTAAAAAGTTCATTTCAGGCAAATATGCTTGAGGAAGAAAAAAAAAACACGTCTCTTGAGCCTCTGGACATATATGAAAGTCTGAAGGAGAAAAAGTCATTCATCTGGGAATCAGTCCCTTAAATAACCACCTGTTTGACTGTGCCGTGGGTGTTACTGTTTACTATCTATCAGCAGGCTTCCCTTTCCCTTCCCTTTGGTGGTCCTCTGGTCAGTGTCTGGAGCCCATGTATGCACAGCTATTGTCTGAATCAAAACACAGACACGGGCTAGAAAAACATGGGGATCTCCACAGGAGATAATGTGACAGCCCTCTCAGCACACATGGCACTGGGGGGGAAATGTGTTAACAAGGCATCGCTGGGCACAATGAAAAATAAAACAACACACATAAAAAAAGTCTAGATGACTTGTGCCATAAAAGTGACGGAAAGTTTCAATCCAGGTGGTCGGTCTGTCTTTCCGTGTTCTGGAATGCCAGAACAACAAATGTAAAAGTCTAGTAGTTGATGTGCTGAATGTCAGACACTCATTCAGCCATGTGAAAGGACTCTCCAAGAGCTGTGAGGGGCCAGCTGAATAACTCAGCGCTCCGCTCACTTGGACTCATCAGCAATCCTTTGACAGACACGTAAAGGGTGGGTGTGAGGACCAATCAGCAATCCACTTTTTTTTTTATTCCATTAATTCCGCTGAGAAACGTTGAGGGATAGCTTTGGTGGCAGGTGAAAGGCAAAGCACAGATGTTCTAACTTGCCTTGATCCTTTCAAGTGTGCGTTCAGTTTAGTTGTAGACGGATGGAGTCCTGCACAGCCTCGCCTTTAACTCCTCTGTTTGTCTGTCGCTCTGAACGAAACACTTGCACCGCAACAAAAGGGAAATCCACTCTTGCAGCATAAAGAAAAAGAGCTCAGTCCCAGTCGGTGTCCCAGTTCTACGCACTGTCGTTTCATTCTTCTTAGATTCCACTGAGCAGGACAAACCAGGCTTTTATAATAAGACACATTTGCACCTGTCAAATGCAGCACATAAAAAGCAATGAAGAAAAAAAAAAAGATGACTGCTCTGATGGAAATATGTTCTGCAGCGAACGAAACGATGGGACTGAGTCCCTCAGCCCTGCTGCAGTGAAAAAGAGAGATGCTGTGACTGGCTTACACCTCCCTCCCCCTGCATGCAGTCTCTCTAGCTTGCACACTCAAGCTCTCTCTCTTTTCTCTCACACACACACACACAAACACACACACACACACACACAAACCCTGCCTTTTTCTTGCTCTCCCCCTCAGCTTCTCGCTCACCTCCTCCCCTCTCAGCTGCACCTGAGGATCCCAGCCACATTATTCTGTCTGTCACGCTGGCTTTCTCCCAGAGGTAAATTTGGATACATTTCCTATTTACATATTACTTATCTCTCACAGTCGATTTTCCATTAACCACAGTTCCCCCATTCTCCCCCTTTCTATTTCCCTTGACTTGTTTTTTCCTACCTCCTTCTCTCAGGCTCCTTTTCCATCCCATTACTGTCTATCACAATATATTTAAAAAGAAATATGAATATTGTCTTGAACAATTGACCCAAAAAAACAACAACACGGAAATCTAAATAAAAACAAAACCACAGCATTTCATGACAATCTCATGACTTACTGCACTTTAAGGGAAGATTAACAGACAGGTGATCATCAGCCTCAACTTTTTGTTAATTTCATATAGAATGTTTAATTATATGTGCTCTCAGCCTCCATAATCCCAAGGAAAACCTGGTCTAAGTAAAATTAATCCACTTCTTTTTCCAGTCTTCAGCTTCATGTGGATACTTTATTTAACCAACAGCTTAGCACAGATATGCCTGCCCCTTAGTTACAGTTGCCAGGCATTTTGGCCAGTTGGGAGCATCCTCTGGCCAGGAGATGATAAAGGGGATCGAGTGACAGCAAATTGATGGAGGACAAAAGGATGGAAAGAAGAATTGAGGCTGGGCAGGAAAATCTCACCAAAAAAAAGGAAATTCAGCATGACTTTGTTAGCATATTTTGTGTGTGTGTGTGTGTGTCTGTGTTTGCATGCGAAAGGTGCGTTACAACCGTCCAAGTCTATTAAAAGTCAATGAGGAGGAGCATTTGCCAGTTCAATGCAAATTGGCCAGTCAGGAGAAGAATGCTTCCCTTGTCCGGAAAAGGTTTGACAATAAACCAGAAAGGCAAAAGAATTTAGAAAGTAAGTTCAAGGAAAAAGGTACATTCAATTAAAATAATTGGTGGCTAAACTGACGTGTGGAAACTGAAAGCAAACATTAATAATAGACTAGACACCAAACATGTCTGGAATCAAACCATTATGTTATTTATTTTTTGAATTTTTTCAGAAAAAGAGTATGTCTGAATTATTCAGCATCTGCATCAATGAACTCAAGTCACTGAAAAGAGGCAAAAATGACAAACTAAAATGAAACAACTAAAGAAATCTGGTAGACGGCTCTGCTGTCACTACGACAGACGCCGGTCAATGGACATCGCTCAGCACGGTGCTCTTTACCTTTGGAGGTGGACACTGATGAAAAACACGACCAGAAGGCCACCGTTAATAATTCATTCTGCTCCCAAACAAAGCCAGCGGGGCCACTTGGAAAAAAAAAAAAGGTGGAGGCTGATTCATTTCAGTGCTTCCCAGCACCCCACCCTCCTCTGCCCCTGGGTTCCTGCTGATTCCACTCTCAACAACAATGCCTTGGCATAAGTAGGGCATTTATACCTGTTTTTATAGGTGTTAGGGTTTGTCCTAAGTAGCGTAGAGGGACTAGGGTGGTTGGAGATGCATCCTCTTGTCAAAGAACACCAGTGACAAGCCAGGTTTCAGCTCTCCTAAATGAATAATCACAAAGCTATAAATGAATTTAAAAATGCAAATGACACACTATGACAAGCAGGGACAACACTTAATGCCAATGCCTGCCTGGGCTGGTAGAGACCAGGACGCGCTGCAGTTCATCGGTAGACATGATTGGGACTGGGGCGTGAGCTGTGCTGTGACGGCAGGGAGGGTGAAAGATAACATTGTTCTTTCATCTCTGTGCACACACTGCATACCAGAGGAGAGCAACTGTACAAGCCTACATTACAAACAAAGCAGATGATGATGTGGTGTATCTATGATCAGGGATATTATAGCATTAGCTCTTGACCGTTGGTCCATGTGGCGAGCTAATGAGTTCGTGTCTCTTGTCAGAGCACTGGTAATTTTTCTCCAAGGGCTTGGAATGAATGTTCTTTATTATTCATCAGGCTCAAATCTCTTTGGAGACAATGGAATTATGAAGATTAGACCTCAAAGAAGAGAAGAAAAAAGCTCCCACAATCTTGGGAGGAAGCACACGAGGATATGGTGTTTTTATAATAGTGAAATATTTTTGGTATGATAGTCTTCATTAACCCAGTTTGAGTCCAATGTAGTTTCTGTACTTTCAATCGTTGACGAGCCCCTGGTCCTAGAATCTGGGGTTTGAGATATAAGGGATCTGTGGTTAGTGGGGCAGATTAGCGTTTGGATCACTGCCCGGATAAAGTCCTTCAGCTAGTACAATAAATGCATTTAACAATAGTGGGCCTACCACTGAACATTCTGCAGGTCAAGCAAAAGAATTTGAAACACTGTTGACATGAGTAGTCAATGCACTGAGTGAGCCATACTCACCTTTCCTTAGTCTGTTTGGAAGGAAAAAACAAATGAATCTATTTTGTGTGCAGTGAGTGATGATAAGCCATCTCTGCTGAGATGCCATTTAAAACAGCAACAAACTGGTTGAGTAAAATAATGGGGTGGTTACTGGTTCAGAAGGCTTGTGAGACATTCAATCTCTGCTAACACATAACATACAATAAAAGTCAGCAACAGACACAGTGGGAAAGGGAGCAAGTCAGATCTTGATAAAAGACTCAGCATGGTATTCCTCACGCAGAAATGTCTATTTTGGACTTTCAACACACAAAATATGTCTAATTTCATCTACTTGAATAGTGCTATGAGTGTTCCAGTTGACCGGTAAAGATAAGCTAAAGGTCAAAGACAGGCTGCCTCCTGAAATCGCCATCTATCATCTTCATTTAATCTCACACCACACGGCACTGAAGTCCTGCCTGACTGCTCAGGTTTAGATATTTATATTCATTATTCCCTTGGTGCTACTGTCCTTGCAGCATCTAGGTCATGATGCATCTCTTACCCATACGTAAAAGCTAGATGCACCTGATACATCTTTGTACTTTGACATTTTTTGTCAAAGAAATAGCACATGAATATTTGCTGAATCAGAGTCTGATTTCACAAAAGTTCAGAGGAGGTTTTGGGGACTTTTTTGTGCATCAATCTAAACACGTGGTTTACAAATAATATTGAAGCCAAGGTTGAATTTTAAATGTGTGTTTTTAACATCACTCACCCTTGACCAATGCATTGCTCACAAGGAATATAAATTGCATAGTTCTCCTGTATTATGTTGTTTCACTACATAATATAATACATATTTTTACTTTTTATCTGAACAGAGGTAACTTTACAATTTTCCTTTCTTGTACTGCAAATAATTTTGGATTCTTGCACGTTCACTGAATTCGGAGATGCTCAGGGGGAAGAGGCAGAATGTCACTGGAGCTGTTTGGCTGCAGTCAGCATGGGGACTGAGACACAGAAGTGTTGTGACCAGAGAAGATGCTGTAGGCTGGATCTCCTTAATCCGAGCTGTCATATCAGTGTCAGGATGACTAGGAGGCTATGATAACGCACACTCACAACAGTATGTCAGCACAATTGCAACTTTAACATTGTGAATATTTGTCAAAGATGGGATATTAACTAGGAGACAACACGCACTGAGGACAACAACATTTACACATGCACACATGAAAAACAAATACTCAACATTTAACTGAGGAAACAAACATAACATATTTTTCAGGAAATGGATACATCTATATAATAGATTGCACTATAGAGGACAGATGGGATTTTGTCCATACATTAACGCTCCTAAGGCTAGTGAAGGAAACGCAGTGTGTCCTTTTATGTCGGCCACTGGGCTGCTGCTGTGGATATGTGAATAGGAGCTGGAGGGCTGCATTATGGAGACACACACTGAGCCGGGAGGAGAGGGGGGTGCAGTGAATAGAGAATGGAAGTGGGTTGCGTTGCGGCCATGGAGTGCAGCTGGTCCATACAGATACTGTGAAGGAGGCTGGGATATATGTAAGTGTGCATCTTTGTGTTAAAGGCTGTGAGTGACAGCAATCAAGACCCTGGAGGGGATTTTCTTTTTATCCATGAATGATGGGGGATCTTAGACGGGTGGAGGACACAGCTAAGCCAGCGGAAATATGTTTATGTACTGCATGTGCATGTTTGAGTCATTCATATCAGCAATTACATACATTTTATAACACTAAATGACAAAATCCTGCAGTCACTTAATTCAAGGGCGTTAATGGTACCGTCAGTGAATCTCTGATCCCATCTCTCCACTGCCTCCAGCGTTGCACTTTTAATCACTCAGACTGTAATTGTCCTGTTCACTAGATGGCAGAGTTGTTACTTTTTATTTCAAACTGAACCTACCAGAGGAATATGAAGAACATTTAATATGTATGGTTTATATATATGGAGTTTTTCCTAAGGAAAGAAACTTTTCATGATGTTCAGATTGAAAAGGTAAAAGGAGGTAAAGTGAGACAGAATTGTCATGGAGACAACTTCAGGCAGAGAAGTCCGCTGACTCTGGCGGTTACCATGGTAGCCCACCTTCTGTACATTGTACTCCACGTATCTGTTGTGGAGTATCACGAGTGGGTTATCACGAGTATTATTCTAGCTGGGCTGCAAGACCAAGACTACCTGTGATTGGATTCTGATGGTAAATGTCATCCGTGCACTAAATGAAACCTTTTGAAGAACATATTTTGGGCGGCAAATCGATCCGGGCAGTAAATGTTAGGCACAGAAAACTGCTTCAGATTCATAAAAACATTTCATAATTTTCCTTTTCATTCATGAGTGTACAAGGACATTATTATCGATGTTAACACACAGACTGATGTAAATGTTGGTAAAGAATCACCAAAATCAGACAATAAGTGAACAACATTGCCAATAATTATCACACATTTTCTTAACCCTTTCATTGGCACTATTTTTTTAGCCTGAGAGATACGACTAGATCTTACTACTAAGCAATGCCCTTGGAAGACCTTCAGTTTCATAAAGAATAAAACTGGCCTGTTGTGAATAAAGCTGATATTCCAGGCTTCTGATTACAACCAATTGTACCTGTGGTGAGAACGTGACCTCTCTTGACACTCTTGCTATGCTCTAAGTGAGATTGTGCTTTGTAACGGCAGACCTGGAAATAGCTGGCTGAGCTTTTTTTAAGCTGTGGGTTCAAGCATGGCAGCACACCTTGGGCTTGTTCAGCTTTAGGGAGACGAAAAGGTTGTTCAAATGTCAGGAGCAAACCCTCGACCCCAAACACAGTGCTGCGCCAGCCGAGAACGAAGTTCTTTCTGAATGTCTCAGATGCCCTGAGGCCACCGTGTGTGACAGATTGTGCATTTGTGACTCTGTGTGTGATGACTGTAAATGAGAACAGCACAACACTAAACACGACACTTGCAATCTATGATATCAAGCTGGCCGGCCACAGGCCACAAGCTGCTAAATGCTCAGTAAGTTTGTCTAACCCAGGGGTGCTAACCTAAGAAATGGACCCCACAGGTCACAAGATCTTTTTCAACATGATTTATGGACTCAAAATTAATGTATTCATGAATTAATTTACGACTAACAGCAGAGTTCAAGATACAGTACTTCACCCTGACTCCTACCTGACTGCTGTGCTGAGCACTCAAGTTAAAGCATTAGATGAGCAAAAATAATGTGTTTTTTCATCAGTGCCTGTCAATAATGGGAAATGTGAAATGAATCACTTTACCTTCTGTGAGTCATCTTCTTGCCAACATGAAGGCACTTTGTGTCTGAGAATTAGCAATCATCTTACAGTATCCTCAGGTGGAAGCATCCATCCACTGGAGTCAAGGTATAATGTCTATAAACATCATTTTTTGTCTTCTAAATGTGATGGTCTGTGCTGTAATGTATGTAAAATGATCTCTGATGTATGAGCACATAAATGAAAAACAAACGGACCTGTTTAAAAGTCAGCAAAGATGCAACATGAAATCAAGAGCCCAGCACAATGGACAATCCGAACTCTACTTTGGTGATGCTGAGAAGTAACACAAAGCCTGTTGTAAACCCTGAGTGATAAAGAGCTGTGATTTACAGCACAGATATCCAATTATTTAGAATTCAATCCACATTAGCGCCATCACTGAGCTGAGACAATAAGCATTAATAAGCTTCACATCACCCTTGCTATTGCTGTCACTTGCTTCTGTTCATGCCCCCCCCCTTCATCCATATTCCCTCACTTCCATTCATTTGTTGCAGCTATTTATAGCCCAGCCACCCGCCTATCAATACGCTCACTACTCCTACAATAAAGAAGATGTGGGCTTGTACCAGCCAGTACAATGAGAATAAATTAGCTGAACTTCAGATGCTTTGGGCTTATGTAAGGACAGAAATAACGGCACAGAAAAATATGGCTGCTCGAGAATAAATAAATTAAACAAACAACAACAAAGCAGTAGAAAGGGTGAAATCGGGCACCAAGAGAAACATCAGCAGCACCATTTCGCAGACAAAATGTCTTTATCCTTCTCAGATTGAAAAGGATAAAGAGAGACATTTACAAGGTAGGTGCAAGACATATGTGACTCCGGAAGGAGAGAAATGTGCCAGCTCGCCTGGTGCTAACACTCCAGTTCCCTCCTCAGTCACTACAGAGACATATTTATGGGTCCAGATTCTCTGTATCCTGCCGTCCTCTCTCAGCTACTTTCACCCATCTCTCTGCAGAACCCAACAGTGTCACACACTGATCCAAAATATCTGTGCTCCCAACAGCTGCTGTTTTCTGGTTGACTGGAGTTGTATCCTTTCTACCAAATATCTCTTTCTAGAAACACAAACATGTATTCTATATAATGTAATTGTAATGCAATCAATGACTACAAAGACAACAGTAAATCCTAAGTGTCTCCATCAGGTACATAGATTTGTACAGTTGTCACTGTCAACAATAATGTCAGTTTCCCTTATACTGATACCCCACAACCTAACTGACATCATAAAGGAAATACAGTCATTCACATCATTCACACATGGTTATCACTATTTCACCAGTTTCACTGTCTTGCACAAGCAAAAGTGTTGCAACTTTTTTAGGAGTTGGTGTCAGTGTTTGCATGTACCTTGGTGATGAGGATACGGTAGTGCTCAAGCAGGTCATGGTTGTCGTGGCAACCAGCCAGCAGCTGCCAGACTTCAGCTCTGAGTGGCTCGGGAATGCCGCTGCGAACCAATGAGGGCAAACCCTTCGGACGACTGGTCAGATTCCCGTGCCTGAAACACACACATGCACCCATTCACTCTTTAGTTCATCTCAATATGTAGAAAATAATTAGAATGATCAACACATCAAAACTTGCTTGCTAATTAATTAGGTACACCTACATAAAATAAAATTTGCTATAACTGGACAAAACAGAAGAATGCAACATTACAGGCTTCAGCGCAAAGTCCACAAACGTGAAGTAACCCTGTATGAACTCTTACTCTTACCATCTGTGGAGGATTCCTCCCCACGACTCCAGGATTTTCTCTGGACATTCTTTGGAAACATCTCCTGTTCCACTGGAGATTTCACTGTCACTATCTACAAGAAACACACATTGGCTGGTTATTAAAAATAGTAAAAGTAGATGAGTACTGACATTTGTCCCCTTTGGCCACATGAAAACCAAAGACTGTTGATTCGTAATACGAATGATTCGTATTGACTGTGAGAAAAAAGTTCTTATGTTGTGTTATATTAAAAGCCATATTTTAAACTAAATGCACACCGCATATTACTCTTTTATTCTGTTATTTCTGGAGACTATTGCAGATAAAATCAAACAACAAAAACAGAGGAAGTGCTTCATTGTGTTACTAACATGACATCTCCAGCTGAGGGGGGCAGCGCTCCACTGCACCTGGAAAGGGTGTTAAAGGGCTTTTGAACTGTGATGGATATATAATTTTCAAATATACAGTTTTCTACATCTCCTGACAGTACAGAACTTCGTAGAAGTTGATAAGTACAACATACTTTGGAAAATAATTCCAGCCTGTGTGTGCTTTTATCACCATTATGTTATTACTTAACATTTAGAATATAGCTTTTTGACAACTGTGAATTGATGAAGACAAATATTAAATGCAAAGAAATATTTTAAATGCATACATGTTTACTCTATAAGCCAATGTTTAATTTTGTTAAATTCAAATCGTAAAATGAAATAAAGAGCAGATGGAGGGCCTGTGCAGTTATTTTGTACTTTCAGGTGGTTTGTATGGCAGACAAGAGGCAATCAGCACAGCAAAGCACTTGTGTTTTGATGCAGAGGCACTAAGTGACTGTCTGGTTTCTGTCAGCTGCTGGAGAGATGAAGCACCCACTATCCTAAAGACAGACAGACAGACAGACAGACAAACAGACACACAGAGACAGACAGACAGAAAGACAGACACAGTGAACAGATGTAGAAATGTGTGAAATGTGGAAAAAAATCTATATATTTGCTTATTTCCGTTCACTTAATCGGAAATAATAAATAAATTCAAAATATTTCTATAGTTGGAAAGACTCATTCATTCATTCATTCAGCACCTTTTTGTCTCCAATGAAAACCTAAGAAATAAGTCATTTTTCAATCGACAGTTACACAACAAATGGTTGTTAACGTCAATGCACTTCCCTGATATCTCCACAGCAATGGCTCTGAGAAATGTAAACAGACATTATTAAATCATAACGCCTAATTAGGCCTTGAAATCAAACAAGATTACAATATTTTCTTCTGGGGCATGCGGCCATTATTCTCAAATATTGCTACTCTCGACACTTCATCGCACCAACAGCACCAATGGGTCTTTAAAACCCTTTAAAAGCCCTTTCAAATCCTCTCGACTGAGCATAAAGCTTCTGCTTCTGTCCACAGTTTGCTGGAGCCATGAGGTGAGGAAGCACGGGTCCACTTGCCAATGCAAACTTAGCAGGTGATGAAAGAAACTGTGAAGACGAATCACATTACCGCCGCTTTTTAATCTGGAGAGGGGCTGAGCATTCACTACAGGATTACCTTCAGCAGGACTGGTGGATCGGTTTTGTCTAGATTAAAGCCATAAACTTGTCTCATGGTACCAAGCTTTTTATACCTTTGATATTTCACCCTTTGGTTGTACATTTATTTAAATAACCTTAACTGACAGAGATTCATTAGTCAAGCTATTCTCTCCGATATACAGGTACAGGATGGTTCCAATTCATACAATCTGTGTGTGTGTGTTTGTTTGCACATATAAGAAAGAATAACAAACACTCACAATGGCCAACAATCATAGCACATGCTGTAGAAAGAAAAGCAAAGGTAGAAAAAGAAAATGTCAGCTTCAGTTCTATTTTCCACATTGAAGCCTCCAAGACGACAAAAATGTTTTCATTAAGTGAATGTGTGTGTGCTCACAGCGCTGGCTTCTATACGAGGTATATTCATTTCTGTAAGTGAGGCTGACCTCCAGCTCCAGAGCCCTGAGTGCCTGCATTTTTCAGCTGTGAGGAAGGAGAGGGGGGCATTACAAAAAAAGCCCTCTGAATGGCTCCCGCAGTGCTAGTTGAAAGCCGTCAGCTTGTCGTTTAGCAGCGGACATGTGACGTTTTGGGTGGATTGTCAACTTTCCAAACAGGAGATCGTTTTTTTGCACCCCAATTCTGCCTGCATAAAATATCATGTAATCAACACAGGTTGACATCGACATCACGAGCAGCTCGGTTCTGAACATCTTACAGCTGGTCTGTTGTTCTGAAACTACTGATGAAAAGCTTAATGTCATAATTTTAAACATTTTGGGTACTTTTGTAGAGTGACATTTTGTGTCAGTTTGACACTGACGATGCTGCAGCACTCTCGGCCAAACAACACCAACGGGACTGACCTGAGGCTTACACAGTCACACACACACACACACACACACACAATGTGCATGAATCCACACAAACAGAACTATAAAACCCCAGAGAGCCGGCACTTCTGTCTGCACAAACACACAATCTGCTGTGAGAGACTCAACACACACCAGATTACATACCTTACCATGTTCCCTGACACACGATGATCACATCCCTGCCAATGTGCACGCGCCTCAACTAAATGAAACGTCACACTTGATTCATTTCAGCCAATGAACGCTACATGTGTGTTCTTGCGACAAAGCAATACAAAAACAACATCACAAAATCGTATTAGATGGTAGACCCACGGAGCATCTGGTCATACTCTCATTTAGATGAAATGTTCATTCCAACCAGAAAAAATGGCTTGTGTGAATACATGGAATATAAAGTAAATTCTAGCTCCAACAAGCTGCGGTGAAGCAATTCCTTTCTTATTTGTGCCTGTGAGGGTTCGCTGAGGTGTCTCGTTTTTCACTGATATTGAAGTCAGCAGGGGATTCGTACAGCGCCATGCAGTGTGATAGTGCACTTTTAAATCAAGTACGACTGGGAAGACACATTATGCTGAGTTGGTGTGTGTGTGTAAGCAAAAATGGAGGTAAAAGTTAAATATTGGTGATCACCATCATGTGCAACGGTGGTCTAAATTAATCATTGGAGTTGTAACCAACCAATGAGAAACGAGTGTGTTACCTTCATCGGCCTCGTCCTCATCAGCGGGCGAGGCCATTTGTCCTCTTCCATCATTGCTTCTCTCTGCCTCCCTCTGAAGACTCACCACCTCATACACAGCATCACTCTGACCCACTCTCTCTGGTGCTTGCTGTGGACAAATGTACATGCAAACGCAAATACACACAGACACAGGCACAGACACAGACACAGACACAGACACAGACACACACACACACACACACACACACACACACACAAAGTGTTTATATCATTGTAGACGTCATCACATACATTCATTTCTTATCAGCATCATCATTCCTTTATCATGTGACGTTATGAGTGCTGGCCCCTGAATGGGAGGTGAGGTTCCACGATGTGTCTGTATGAACACACTGATGTTGTCCAACCTATGAAATATCACACAAATGTCTTTGTACAGTTTAAGGAGGATATACATTGATATAACCTACTCTCTCATCCCTCAGTCTACCCAAAGCCCCTACCTGGGAGCTCACCTAAAGCCAAATTTCAATCCCCTAAAATATGAGATATAGTCTAATATATAGTATAGTTTAGATAGATATAGTTTCCTCATCAGAGGAGGAAAGTTACTGATCCAAACAAGAATCCAGAGGAGAACGCATCATCTAACCTGACCTTGGGTGTCATAAGCTTGATGTTTATTTCTGGTTTACTCAATTACTGTAGTCCTGTTGCCTCTATTCTCCACCTGCTGGACAGGATCAATGAGCTGTATTGATCTGCCCACTCCCGTTGCATCTAATGACTATCTTGAGGGCACAAATTGGGGGAATATAAAAGCTTGATTTTGTAGAAAACCATGGATCTTCTTGCTTGAATTCACAGAATTATTACTCATCATGATATGTACCTTAACTGTACCATGTCTAACAGAGGAGTTTTTACCATATTGCCCAGAACAAGAGAACATGACATACATGTGTGGATCACCTCTGATTTCTATCTTCTAAAAAAAAAAGAAAAAGAAAAAAAACACCACCACACAATATTATCTTTTAATTAGCTCTTAACCACAGTGCCAGTCCAACACTCTTCCATTTACTGAGGAGATAACTCCAGAGGCAATCAGGCGGACGAGTCGGACCGCCGCTGTTAATTACCCACACGCCAATAATGAGACTGAGCCTCTGATTACCTCCCGACAATCCAAAGCTTCCCCACGCTCCACTGCTTTGCCAGCTCCCTACAGCCTACTGAAGAAGATATGCTTTTTAACTGGAGAGAAGAGGCTTACAGCTCGTCTGGTGTTTTTTCTTTATTTATTTATCTTACAACACCTGCAGCATCTCCTGAAGATGGATGTTCTTGAGGCGATGTGCGAGAGGAGAATGTGTTTTATTCACGCTCTCAGCACATTTTAATCAGACAAGATGAGGAAATTCGAGAGAGCAAACATTTCAGGGGTATGATGTTTCTAAATACACATAAATGGAAAGATAAGACAGGTACAGTTCCTTTTCTACGATCAGGAAAAAAATCATTCAGTAGTCTCCCTGGTGAATCTCCTCGCACCCAAATCAAATGAGAATGAACAATTCAATTTTGAGTGCAGTAACTTTCTGGTAGTTTTTCCCAATTCCCATTAATTGATTGCTGGTGCTGACTAATCATTTTATGTTGTGAGAAGCTCATTGCAAGTTTATTCACAAATACAGACACGGATCTCTGACATTCTTGGAGTGGAACGGGGGAGGTCAGGGGCTGCAATCAGCAGCTATCACTAGATCCGACATGCTCAGCGATAATAAAATGACAAAATAAGAAACAGAGGCCTTTGAGGGCTGTAGACGGGGGGTGAGCCTACCTGTCTAAGTTTGAGGTAGAAGGTCTCACTGAACGTCTTGCGGCTGAAGTACCAGAAACGTTCGTTTGATGGATAAACTCTGACCAGAGTTTCCAGCAGGAATCGGACTGGCTCCACCACCTCAGTCACTACCAGGTCCACTGCCACGGTCATGTACACCTGCTTATCTGCAGCAAGCAGTGGAGAAAAAGAATGTTTTTTTCCTTGAGAGCTTTTTCACAAGTTACAAGTCTCTCTCTTCACTTTTCGTTCCATCTATTACCTGCCTACATTACTACAGGGGATGAATTCCAGCTGCGGGTCACTGCAGCTTTGAGAGCATTAAGTGAAGCCATCACACCCAGAAACCAACTGTTTCCATTGCTTTCAATGGAAACAAGAAACATGAATAATTTTTTTTTTTTTTAGAATGTAGCATGATGACGATATATTAATATTCATCCTGTGTGTCTGCTCTAGTTTTATTGGCAGGAAGGAAATCAAATATGCACTTAAGTCTAAAGCAATGAGATGGAATGATCACAAGTGCAGAAAGAGGAAAATAAGGAGCAACACAAAAAGAAGGACAGCAAGCATTGCTAGTACACAAATCCTCAGCCAAGACACTGTATTAGGACATCAATACAGTCATATCTATATAATAGAAACTCACTGGTCAAATAAGTAAGATTCATTGCAATGTACATTATTACTGAACAGATGATATGTGAAGAACATTCTGTTACTTGTTTCAAATGTCATCATTTTATCAGCAACGGCAACAGAAACTATCTGTCACTTTTACTATCACAGTGTATTGGTATGAACTAGGTCTGCCAGTATGAATGTGGCCAGATGTGCAAGTGGATGTTCTGTGTGCACATGTGCATGTGTGTGTGCTGAAGTCAGCTGGGCTTTACACCACCTGACTTCCATGAGGTAGACTGCTTTGATAGACCTGCCATCTACCTTCAAGTCAAACTCCCAGAGCTTTTGCGTCAGCAAGTTGCCAGGTCTGCTAATTTGCTCGCTGTAATGGATTCAGCGAGGCAAGTGTTCTGCTGGCTGTGTGCTACTCTGTGGGATCCGAGCTGAACATTAAAAAAACGTATTGTCTTGTCTTGAACAAGGATTAATCAAGCAGTGGTACATTGATTATAACACTGTGGTAATATGTGTTCATGTATCTGTGGTCATTTTTTCACATACACATAAAATCCTCCATAAAGCAGAGTTTAAGTTTAACCAGACAATAAATCAATGTCCTAACCTTAATTAGACATTACACGTTTAGCATATTAATATACAGATAATAGTCATGACCAAATCAATACATATTGACTCCATTTTAAAGGATTACTACAACTAAGTCAACATATTAGCAAAAGAAATGTCAAAGTAATTTAAGTTAGTAAGTTATGAGAGGCTCAGTCACACAAGACAAAAAGTATAAATGCAGTATGATCATAGGAATGCCAGGCATGACAGTAAAGTTAGTTAGATAAAACCAATCACTTCCAAATGCTGCTTTTACTGCAGATTCTCACATGAGCGAGCGTCCACAGCTCTGCTGGGCCTGCGGCCTGACTCCATGTGTTCACTCTTCCATGTGGGAAAGCATGTCAAGCTTTGACAAGCTATAAGGTCACAAGGCCTCACACAAGACTATATGTTGTGCTGAAGAATGGGAAAAAGCAATTATCACATCCAAGCTCCAGACCTGAATGCCGCACAACGCTGCCCACACCCACGTGTGACCTTGAGCTGCATGTAGTCCCATGTCACAATGATGTCAATAATGTATGGAAATAATTCCTGCTTAATATGTTTGTGAACAAACACTGACCAGGAACTGGTGGGTTCTGCTTGATATTGATTAGAAATGTATCCAGACTCAGTCGATGACAACTGAACAATCAACCTGCCAATACATTATTGTACAATAGGTAAACAAGGTCAAAACGAACAACATACTCAAAACTGTTCTCCCCAGAGTTTACTATGACTGCTGTTAAAAGCAAAACAACTCGTACAAGAGCATCTCTTTGACATTAAAAGGAGAAATCAGTCCGTCTCACCTTTAGGTGTGTCTTCATTGAGAAGTTGGAAGGCTGCCATGTTGGGGTTCCATGTTCCTGTGATCACATAGGCCTTCCCATCAGAGCTCTTCCCCATCGATTCCTGCAGAAACATCAAACCTCTAAATTCTTGTGTTCTTTTGCAATACACTTTCATAATTTATAACATCTTGGCTATAACATCAGCTCATCAATGCATTACAACTTTTACTATCTGAAAAGCATTCAATCCAAATATTGTGATGTGATTCCAATTAATATTACAAACCAATATTTACATTGATTCATTATATTTATTAGTATCTTGGTTATTCTCAGGGATACATCACACCAACATCATCATTTCAAACTACCATGACATTTTATCTAATGCATTTCACATACAGTATGAGGTCATGTAAAAGAAGTTCTCCTCACCATGTCCAGTAGATGCATGTCACTGTTACAGACTTTCTGACCTGGGCTCAGCAGCATCCCAAAGCATCTAGAGAGGACATACAGGAGGTACACTTACATAACTCCTCACAAACATCAGGCACACAAGAGAATAAGTGAGCAGCAGCAATTACAGACACTTCAAAAGACAATTTTAGCCAAATGCCACAGACTAGTAATTTCACAAGTTCAGATTTTATCAGTACATGTTGGCATCTTGATGTTCATTGGAACCCATCTTTGGAAATCTTTTCAGTATCACAAACTACTCAACTCTCCCAGCTGCTGCTTCTGCTGCGGGTTCACCATGTGATCTGACCTTTTCACAGCTTCACCTCATTTTAAACTTCACAGAACATGTTAAGTGAAATCATATATCAGCTAATCTTAAGATAGTTAAGACCTTCAAAGGTTAATAAGTCTGTAATGTTTTGTTAGCGAGTTCATCCTAGTGTAGCCGTGTCTGATCCAGCTTTGGGTGAGGTTGCCACCAAGTGGTCAACATAGGAATCTCATGTGGTGCAATGTTCAGAAATCCTTGTATTACATAATATATAAGGGACAGGATGCAGGATGCTGGTGCAGGATTCATGGAGTTCAGAACAGCACACTAAAACATTTTTTCATGAGAAATTAACAGCTCATATAAGAAGATTTAACCTAAGATTGGAGGCGTGTGCAGAAAACCCATCAGTCGATGGACATGAAATCAGACCTCTGATGTCACACTGTGCAAACACATGCACAACACAGACTGCAATAAAAGCATATATTTGACTGTCTTTCTGCAAGCCCCCCTCACCTCTCAATGCCCAGCTCCTTGTTGCATATCTGCTGAACTGAAACAACTACTTTCTTCTGGACACTCTGCCGCAGCTTGAAGTAGAATTTATCTCTGTCCTTTGGGACTGGGCTGTGGAGAAAAAGAGGGGGAGGGGCGGGGACACTAGTATTACATATAAACCTCTGGGTGTTCTATTTGGTGTATCTTTACTACTCAGTTGGAGGCCCATAATTTGTGCTACAGATTGTGCAGGGAAATAAAAATGAAGAATTAGTAAATATTTGTCTTGTTCCATGCGTGACAATGCTTGAAGGAATGATATTGTAACAGCACATCATCATTAGACAGGCCTCTGACACAAGTATTTATCTGGGCATAAAAGTTGTTTCCTGTCATGTGAAGAGTCAAAGTCAGGTTTTCATACCTGGTTAATATCTATGTCAGACACTGCCTCTAAGAATGTCTGCGTATGTGTGTGTGTTTATCAGTGACATTC
>CAAKHB010002336.1:34643-55547 GCA_901007665.1 Aeoliscus strigatus
AAACCTACTGAATGGTTTTCTTCTTTCTTTTTTCCTAAAAAGCCTTTTTGCGTTTAACATCTAGTCATGTCCAAAAGTATATGTAAAGTCTATAACAAACTTGCAGAAGTGTGTGACAGCAATAAAATCCAATGCCATCACACTAACATGATAACAGGGAGCATGTTTTCTATCAAACTTCTTCACAAGAGAATGAAATGGTGACATGATGACACAGGATGATGGGAACTTTCACACTTGACAGGCGAAGGAAGGAAGCAGAACAATGAGAATAGTAGCTGAACTTCCACTGCTGACTGGCTCATTTAACATCATGCAAACCATTTCCTCTCACTGGCAACAAACTGATGATGTGAACTAATGTGTCAGTGAGTCGTGTCACATTCTTCTGCTGCTAATTTTAAAGCTGTTTACATTATTCATACTCACACCAGCCTGTCAGACCTGTTAGTCACCTTACAGGAGGCTTGAAGTTGTATACTGTATAATTATGCTTTTAGTTCAAGGCGTGGAGGAGATCATGACATGTCTCTGTGTCCAATATCACAGATTCAAGACTGCTCAGCCACATTTAGATATTCATCACAACATTTAATCCTTGTCGATTTGCAGTTCTGATTGTAGTCCGACAGTATGCTGGTTCCTTAGACTGATAACTGCTACCTTGGTTATGATCATTCTTGTATGGAAAAACAGAAGGAAACAAAGTGCCTGTCAATGTTTAAAGAGTCACAGTGAATACCGGAAGGCTGCAGCTCCTGGACTTTGCTTTTTGGTTCCGCGTGCTTCTCCATCTTCTCCACGCTGCTCTTCTCCTCCTTCACAACGTCGTCATCGTCATTCAACACCTCCTCCATGGCTTTCTCCAGCTGCTCACTCCCATTCCAAGACATCTTAGAGAGAGAGGACGAGGCTAAACGTTAGAGGAGGAGGTAGAGAGAAGCAGGAAGCCAGAAAAGCAGATTCAGAAGGAGAGCTTCCTGGTCTGAGTGACTGCTTTTGCTTAACAAATTTAACAGACAGAGGGTTTGTCCTTCAATCTGCTTCACTTCCTTGACATGCTTTGGTGTAAAAATCACTGGAAATCTCACACTGAACACCTGAAGGCTTTTTAGCTCGTGAAACACCAGTTTACTCGTTCCATTTAGCCTTTTAACCCTGACTAGCAGCATCCACGTGGCTTGACAAATCCTTTCTGAAATCGTCCGTGCTGTGGCCATGAATATTATCGTGTTCTGATTGTATGATGGAGCCTGTCAAGGCCTGCTTCTGACCTTGAGTCTCGGTTTGCCCTCAGAGCCCTGCGGTGAACCAGCTGTGTTGGGCTGTACCAGAACAAACTCCTCGCTGGTGACGGTGGCCACAGACTCTGTCGAGCTACCGACTTTGTGCAGTGACGAGCTGTCATCCATGGTCGGCTGTTTTTTTCACAGGGTTGGCTGGGGAGACCAGTCTCCAAGTTCTCCCCCTCCCTTGCCGGTCCACCCAGCACTGTATGACCTCTGCCTGCACACATACAAAAGGCCACAAGTGTTTCATGCTACATTTGCATTCACATTTGCACAACGACATGAGGAAAATGCTTTTCTGTCCTCACTGGCAGAATTACTATTCATCATTGTGTTTACGCCAAAACGTGCACGCATTTGCCAACTCGCCATGTATACAAGTGAGGTGTAACGTATGAAGGCAGTATCAAGCCATGAGACATCTTGGCAGCTCTCAGCATACCAGTGACATGCCAGAGGAATACCACACAATGTCACTTCTTTACAAAGCATGTCCGCACAGATGCCTGTCGAATTACTGTTCCGTCTTTGATTCAAACTCAACCACAGGTCTTCCATTACACAACTCCTTCAGATGTTCTCAGTGCCACTGTGACACAACCCAAACTCAGGGTGGCGACCCAACTGATCAGTGAGATTTCCTTGATGATGGACCTGGATAGATGCTTGTGAATGAACTGAAACTCAACTCAAAGACCTAATTTTTGTGTCTGTATGACGTAATGAGCCAAGGCCAGAGCTGGATTTTCACTCAGCCTCATATGATGGTCACAGCAGGTCTGTCTGAATCACAGCTTCATCGCTAAATGACGGAGCTGTGATGCAACTGCAGACTGTAACATTCATTATTAATTAAGAAACAGAAAGTAGCTTTAAACATTAATCAGTGAATATTACACAGAATTAAGAGGGCCCTGAAACATTTATTTCCCCTCCAAATGCGTTTAGTGTGTTTAAAAATGTACTGTGCACATATCTATATTCAGAACAATACGCTAATAATGAGATGGAAATGTTGTGTAGTAACATCTTCAGTGTTCATTTTGAGAAAATGAATTACTAATGGACACAAGAACACACAAATGCAGTTGAGAAGAAATGATAAAGAAGGCATTCATTCACACACAGAGATGATTATATGCACATAAAAGGCATTCATCCACTTAACCCTGGCAAATTATATTGGCACACGCATGCGTATCGTCGCAGGATCATGTGCTCCAATCACACTTATTCAATTACAGGGAAGTAGCATGTACCGGACAAGCCAACACTGATGCATTTACACAAGCAGCTGCAATGAGAAAGGAATCTAAATCAAATACGAACAGTGACAGGGAATGCTAGAAAATTATGTTATTAAGAGCAAAAGGCTGCATCAGTCAGTTGGTTGTAGTCTCTTACACAGAATCAAACAGAACACGAGGCATGTGATCCACTCGCCAGTCACACTGAACGGGTTATTAATCATATCAATGCACTAATACACTGAACAAATCTACACAGAACGATACACCACATGTTAACATTTTACCTGGAGCATGTATAAAAACAATACGTTTACTTTGCAATTCTTATGATGCCCAAACTAACCATTGTGGTTAGTGAGACACACATCTCATTCATCTGAAAAGACAAATGTCACATCAGAGAAGCTGTACTGGTATACTGAACTTCTCAGTATAACAAGCTCTTGCTGCCACTGGGCAGGCTGACGATAGCTTCCTCACTGACTGCAAGACACATTTTATATGGTACGGGGGCAAATTTGAACCCAGTGTTACCACCAACAACTGCATGTGTGGATAGAGTGAGCAGCCCGCCATGGAGACGGGCCCCACAACACCCACACAAACTGGGTTGATGAGCCAAATTCCATCTGTCCGTGTGTGCGTGTGGGCTGTTTTGAATTAGAGGAACACAATTTGGTCTTAACGCCAGGAATGGTGAACCTTATGGACTTGGTCGCCCTAACAGGACGGTTGAGTGAGTGCAGAAAAAAAAAGGTGCATAAGTAAACAAAAATGCCGTGGGCCATCATTCATTCAAAATACGATATCCGTTTGCCATTATGCTCTTTAAGTCTACCATGCTATCACTGTGATGTCAATACTTGCACTAAGGCTGCCCGACCAGCCAACACCATTATACCTCACATTCTCCAAGTTGATTATACCCACTGAACAGACCTGTTCGGTGAGGATGTGAAAGGACAATACTGTTGTAGCTGGGGATGCCTTTATTTATCATCTTTCAAAAATGTGTTCCTCAAATTTAATCAACGCTGACCACCGTGCCGAGTCTGATCAGTACTACTACACACACACACACACACACACACACACACACACACACACACACACACACACACACACAAAACTCAACAGAGACAACAAGACCCGATACAAATCAGTGAGCCAGAAGAATATGTAAAAATTGATGTACCGTAAATTCCACCATACTCATCATCATCATAGTGCCTTCAAGCAACTTTACTTGTCTACTCTTATCATATTTTACATACTGTGATTTCCAACTAGGAATATTATCGTCCTACATTTATTTTATATACTCAAAACATGCCTTTAGCATTTAAAATAACATGAATGTCATGAACAGTGAAATAGTTATTTAAAAATCATTAGCAAACTTGTCACATAAATCCTTCAGTCTGACTGCTAGATAAAGAATTCTTGATAAGTCCTAAATCCAGAATGTAATTAAGAATTTTCTAACCTGTTCCTTCTCCCTTTATCAGCAGTTCCTGACAATTTCATTAAAATCCGTTCATAACTTTTCAAGTTTTGCTGACAGACATACACCAAGGATACAGTTTACATTTAACCATGTGGAAAAACCTAATTAAGACCTTTCAAAATCATCAGTTTTATGACACATATACCATGTGTGGAACGGTGTGATGTGATGGCAACATCCTTTTGCGGGGTAAATTGACTAACTAGTCTATTCTATTTATATTGCTCCGTGTATTGACACATAGCATTGTGTCTTTGCACCTCTCATTTAGTCTGCAGGCCTGGACCTAATTACACCAGCAGCATCAGGCTAGTGAAGCCTGCAGACTGCTCCTTTAAACAGCTGTTTAACAGCCATGTTTTACTTCAACATTGCGAGGAACTGCAGATATCAAACACACACAACAAGGTAGACTTGTGTTAACGTGCTGACGCTATTACTACCGACAAAAGCCAAGGAGAAGAAAAAGAGCTAACGCCTAGCTAACTTCTCCACTAACCAGCCGAGATAAAAACATGCAGCTCTGTCACCAGCTGACTTGACGACACGCAGCTACCTGCCGGTGCAGGTGGGCGCAGGCTACACAGGAAGCACCAGCCAGTGCCAGGCTAACGTCACAGCTAAGTTCGGCTAACGTCAACCAGCTCGAAGTCCAAAACACTTGGACCACTAATGGGGGCAGCGACCTCACACAGCAACAGCCACTCGCTTCAGAAGGCAAATGCCGTGAAAGACAAAGAGTGACACAACCCTTCTTCTCACGCTGCATGTAAAGTAACACAGGCGTTGGGAAAGAAGCTGTCAACTTACTTGTGTAGAACGTTGTGGAGTTCTGTGCTAGCTCAGCTGTCAGAGCGGAGGAATCGCTGGCAGCAGAGATCGTCTGTGTTTACAAGATGCTTCACTCTACACCGTTTCCGGGTAGATTGGGTTGTACTGTCGCGGTTGCGCCTTCCTCTCACAGGACGTGGAACGCTGGAATGGAATTGGGGTTTTGTTTTGTTTTGTTTTGTTTTGTTTCGACTCCGACACTATCTTTGTTGTAAGTGATCACAAAAACAACACTTCAAGCTGTTAAAAATCTTTAATTGTCAAAATTCAAACATTACCGTTTCATGTCATATACCATTTCCGTTACCAACATGACTAAAAACTGTTTTATAATTTTTTTATGGTAATTAATAGTAAAATAGTTAATACAGTGGTTAAATAAATAAATGATTTTTATTATTATTGTTATTATTTAATTTTGAGAGCAAGATTATCACTTTTAACCTTAAAAACCTGACTTTTCTCAATCACAATTTTCATTAATACTTGTTGATGTAAGTGATTTACGTACAAAGAAAACTGATTCTGATGAAAATGAAGAGAGGCAATGTGTAGTAGTGTCACAATGCTTACAAAGCAACTAACAAATCAAATCAACAGCATCTATTTGAATAAATTATTGTGTGGTGAACTGCAGAAAAAACGAATGGGAAGTGAAGTTTGACTCAGAATCCCATAGTCAGAATAGTCAGAATCCCCTATTTTCAGACCATGCAATCTCTGAAGGTGTCTTGCTCCTTTTTTAGCCTTTTTGACTCCTGCTGTACACAAATATAGTAAGATTAATATCACAGGAAATTGTTTATCGCAGGCAATGCTGGTTGGGTGTCATGTGGAATGGAGCACTGTCAAACTGTTTTCAATCACATGAATGTGGACAATATTACACAATATTAAAAAAAAGAGTTATATAAGATTCAACATGAGAGTAGCACGGGAGTATAGGAGTGTGTGGAGTATACAAAATAGCACAAACAAATAAATTACACTGCACTTCAAAGTTTCCCACGACACATCTCTGTCTATCAACAGCGCAAAAGGGATCAAGAGATGCAGATTCAGTGCCCTCTGATTTTTATTTACAATTCAAACTTTTTGCATCAGTAGCAGAGACGTCGTTTCTGCAGTTAGGGTTTCCCGTACCTGCCAGCCCAGGAGGCTTTAAGCCGTCCTCACTGCAGCTGTAAATGCTTGCAGGTAGCTACATATGCAGAATGGTAATATCCCGCACAGAGCCCATAATGCTGCCATGATAAAGAAACATCATATCAATAACAATGAGATCATATCAATTGAAATGAGACGAGCAGGGATGGGGATCAGCCACAAACATCTTGCATAGAGGTAACTCCACTTTACCATCCTCTTCCTGAAACCCAAGTATATATTCAGTCAGAAATCTGCCACCAGGAAACATTTTTTCAATTCACCTTTCAGTTCAGCAAACCCTTTTAAAATTACTCCACACCTATCTCATACCTCATTATATTCCCACTTTTTTGCCTTTTTGGCAGAAATAAATAGGTGGAGTTAAAATTCTAATTTACTTCAGATAGCCCTCAGTCAATAAAAACACAGTTAACAGTCACTTTACAATGGATTTTACAACCATAACCTCTGTTTTTCATTCAATTTTTCACAATAAATTCCATCTACGACAAGTAACAGAACTGCTGTACGAATTTAAACATAGAAAGTGAATAATGTTTGAAAAAAATGACACACTCTAGTCTGCTGGGACTGAATGAAACAATCCTTGCTGACGTTTAACCCCAAAGTAATACATGATAATGTGTTCCGCAGCTCAGACTGACAGCTGCAGTGTGTGTTCAGAGTTGTTGGTGCTGATGCAGCTGCTGCTGTTGCTGCCTGTGTGGACAGGAGTGTGTGTGTGTAAGCAGTATGTATGTGTGATCGACAGGGTTTGGGGTGGTCACACCTCAGTGCTGATGGCTCTGGTGTTCATATAAAAATCAGGTGGCCGGCTACGTTTAGCATCCCTCAGCAGGGAGCCTTGGAAGGCCGGCAGCGGCATCGCCAGCGCCTGGTTCTCATAGTGCATGGGCATGTAGGTGATGCGCTCGCCCCCATTGCGGGTCTCATCAGTATTGCGGATGTAGAAGGGGGAGTCATAGGGGGAGCAGGTGGGGCAATAGCTGCGGCGCCCCACTGTGGGTTTCCTAAGGTTGGAGGAACCCGCTGGCTCCGGGGAGGACAGGGAGAGTGGGGTGACCATCGTCCCATCCAGGCCGGAGACGCTGCAGGCGTTGCAGGCAAAGTGTTGCTGAGAGATGGAGCCACTGTCAGACCCATTCTTCTTACAGCAGTAATACTGCAAAGGAATATTCCATGACATGTTGAAACAAACAAATTAAGAGGAGATTCTTAAGGTCTCAAACAGTTCACGGCCTCAGTGGTTTACAGAAAAGACCACACTTCATGTTCAGTTCTTACCGCACTTTAAGTTCTGCTTATTTTCCACTACGTCTACATGCACTTGCATCTTAGCTGTTTGGAACACATGCTTCTTCTACAAAGTGCAGAAATGAATAGAGAATACACACACACACAGACACAGAAAAAGCCATACCTGGAGTCGACAGTAACAGAGCACAGCTATGATACACAGGAGTATCACTGTGGCCAGTATTCCTCCAGTGATGACAACAGTTCCAGCTGTCATCCGACCAGCTCTCCATCAAACTCTGACAAAGACATCGACAAACGTCAGAATTACACGATTTACACTTGTGAACTATCTGCACAATTACAGTTCATTTTCAGTGCCTGTTACAGCGTTACAGCTTCAACTACCAGAGTGATTGTTATTATACTCACGTTCAGCAAAGCTGCTTAACACCTGAGAGAAAAATTATCAAGTGATCAATCGAGAGAGATAAACAGATAGAAAGAGAGAAAGAAAGAGAGAGAGAAACTTACATCAGTAGAGTGTCTGCGGGATACAACGGTTGGCTGAGGTCAAATCAGAGGTCAGAGGTTGGAGGTCATGGTACTGGAGAGAAAAGAGAAGAGAAAAAATGAATAGTGAAAAGCAGGTCCATCCACAAGGTGGCAGTAAGAGAGCACACAATTATCCATCACACAGAGAGAGAGAGTGAGAAAGAGACGAATCAAATCAAATTTCAAGAATCAGATTCTGTGTTTTCTGTTTCTGGGAGTTTGATTTCCTCACTCCAGTATTAGAAGGGGTTGTTTACAAGTACAGAAAACTACATTTTCCTTTGTTTACTAGTCGGTTCTCACCACAGACTGTCTCGCCTGTCTCGCGATCTCTCACACACACACACAAACATAAATGTGAAGCATTATGGGGCTGCGGCCGTAAAAGTGATTTAGTGGCAAGTGGCTCGGTTGCTGAGGGGTTTTAATCAGAAGTCTGAAGTCTGAATTGATAATATCTATTCCTGCTGATAAAAACATGTCAGACAGATGACTGGGGAGGATGGGGGGGGGGGGGGGGTAGTGCCTAATGCAGAGCTGTGTAACTGAAGCTAACTTCAGTTCACGTTTCACATGATCAATTTGCTTTATCACAACACAGTGTGTCAGTAATGTCCCGTAGTTCACTGAGGACCCTTTCTGACCAAGTCATGCTAAATGGTCGTTTCTGTTTCCTCCTGTCAGCCTCGTTTTTTCAGTTTTTTTTTTGCTTATGGCCCTCTTATTGTCTCACATCAGCTTTGTAAATCAGCCTGGTGGTTGTAGACCTGCCAAGTGTCCAGGAGAAGACCTCACTCGTTTGGTTGCTGAAATGCGAAGAAATATAAATCTGCCGTAGCACTGATTTTTCATTATAATTTGGCATCATTTGACTCCACACTTCCAGTGGTCATGATCACAAAAGGTGGAATCAGCGAGTCTTGCATTCATGGCCTATCTGGTCATGTTTTCTATGAGGAAACAGCCTTAATGATTTGTGTCAGTGATCTTAAGAAGACGATGAGCTGTCAGACACTCTACTGAGGATGGAAAAAGGAGGCAGCCCTGCTCACAGAGGCTGTGATCTGCACCAGCACACTGGCACTGAGCTCATAAAATATGTTTCTGTCAGAAGGCACACTAGCCTTAAATTATTTGTGGAAACCAAACGATAGGGCAACTGACAGATTCCTCATAACATCATCCATCAAAACCATCTGTGATTTGAGCAATCTCACGGCACCGAGCTATTTTTCATAATTAATGTCCGTCCTGTGGTTTGTGCTTCAAGATGCAAATGGAAACGGGTCTGCTGCTGCTGCATCCTGTAACTCACATGAAATCACACATGCTGTGTTTTCCCCCCTCCAGAGAGTATTTGACTGACAGAAAAATAAGAGTTTACCTCATTTACCACACCGCGGACAAAATACGAGTTCTACATCAGCACACACACCCGTGGGGGCAGAGCACAGACAGAAAGGGAGCAGGATCTCAATGGGGTCCAGATTAGAGTGGCCCTCAATCTCCCATATTGCCTTAGGAGCCCTGAATACTGATAAGACCATCACACACACACACACACACAGAGGCAAACAATCACTCGTGTCAAATAAGAGTGTCCTAAACCGTCCACTTGAAGTGACAGTGTTCACAGCACTCAGCAGGCAGCACAAAAAAACATCCCAGGAAATTTAAATACTTTCAGAGGTCTTTCAAGTCATTTTCCAATTTTTTGGGGGGAATGTATACCTTGCAGACATTTAAATGACCGCACACATTTCAGATCTATTCTATTTCATAGCTGGAGAAACTATTGACGAATCAGAGCTTTTTGATGTGAATAAGAGAAAGAGTGTTTCTGTAGCTTTGTGTGAATCAGTGTGTCACATAACACAAATTACCACATATGACATGTAGTATGCATTTTATTTTACTGCAAAATAAACTTTAATGGAGCCGTTGCACACAGACGTAGTTGGATTACATCATGCAACTTTACGTTACACCACACGCTGTGACCTGACTGTTTTCTTAGTATGTCACGTTGTGATGTAGAGAATCTGCTCCTCACCATTACTCAGTGGTCTGGGGATGTTTAAACACTGTCACACCTTTATATTCAGGTTGTTATCTGTTGTTTGTATTCATGCTACATAGCTCTATGTTCCCAGCCCCTTTTCGAGAAAATGCACTTCCTCTCCTCCTCCCTCTCTCTTTGATGGAATGTTCCCCCTGGAGTTTCCACCATCAGTCTGCAGGAGCATCCGAAGGACCTTGACTGCCCCCCAGGATTTTTACAAGATTGATTCTAGGTATCGTACGTTGCTGCTCAGGGCAGCACCCAGCTGGAGTCTCTCATATGCTTAAAAACACTGTATGTGAGCGCCACAGGAAGTGGTGGTCACCACAGACATGAACAAGACATCGGTCTGCTCAGATGAATGTCTGCAAAGTCAAAACTGGAAAAACATATAAATGTACAAACACAGGTCTGAGAGATGGAGCCACTGTCAGACCCATTCTTCTTGTGATTTTGTCTAATTTTGTCAAAAGCACGAGGGTGGCCATGTGGTCATGTGACCACTTTTTTCTCTGCCAGGATATGAGTCGAGGAGGGGGCGTAGCTGTGACTAATATTTTCTATCTATGTCATGTTATATTTTGAAAGTGTGAATTACTCTGTATTGGCATTTAGGTACCACACACCAGGAATTTACTGTAAAGCCATCTAAATATGTCAAATGACAAAGAAATTACGAACTTTAAGTGAAGTCATCAACAGACTCAGAGTCAATAACTGATTCAGGATTTCAGCACATATTTCTCCACAGCTCTGTGTCTGATGGACAGACAGAGGAAACACATTTAACCACGATTCATGGTCACAGCCGAAATGTAACTTGTTTAATCCCATTATGTGTGTATGTATTTACAGATTTTGTGTGTGTGTGTGTGTGCTTTAAAACTACAACTATATCTTTTTCATGCTTCACAGACAGGTAGAATCCTGTGTAAAATCAACATCATCATCATCATCATCCCCAGAAGAACATAATCAGTTGTGGCTTCACTGGAAAACCTAATTTAGAGTACCAGAGTGTGCTGAAGTTCCAAACTGGATTATCAGGAAACTGCTCGGATGATCTGATCTGTTAATGTGGTCAAGTGATAACAGGTGACTGTACAAAGCAAACGTGTCGTTGATCAATTTCTACTGTATTATTTGTCAACAGATGTGAAGAATACAGACTGAACAGAAATGTCACATTCCGACAAATTATTCCAGTGCTTGGATGCTGCAGCGTTTTATGAGCTAATAAAAAACATCTTTGACACTTTTACAAGTCAACTACAGTCTTGACACAAAGGCTGCAATGATAAGTGGATTAGGTTCACAGATGCAAACACTGACTGGACATTTAAAAGCTCTTCATGCAATGAGGGACCTTGAAAACCTTCTACATGTAATGAACCTACCGGAGTGCAGCCAGCTTTTACTCAGTCTCCTGCCTTAAGCTGTCGCAGCTGTTACGGCCCAGTGAGCAGATTGATGACGCTGAACATTTTAGCTCAATTATTCTATATCACTGGAAGTCATTTGGGGCAACAGATGCAGTGGATGTGAAGCGCCCGCTCCATACGAGTCCTTCCAGGCCTGTAAATGCATGTGATCAATACAGGTGGGAAATCACCTCTGGTCCATGAAGTGAAAGAAACATATTTCCCCAGATTTCGAACTATGATTCTTTTTCTTCTAGACTGAAGCCACAGTCAGAGCTGCAGATTTACAACTGGAGAACATTATACTTTTATGCAGCACTCAAAGCAACTACACTTGAACTCGCCAGCTCCTGCTTCAACCTGTTCACACACCGTCACACCGTGACGGAGGAGGCTGTGACTCGCTGTGACTCGCTGTGACTCGTGGCCAGTGAAAGAATAATGACGTACAGTCACATCTGACATGTTTATGTAAAGTTATTTTCCTCCCTTATCACCAGGTATCCAATCCAGTACATTGTTCATTTGTTTCAAGGATTCAATAACACTTAACGGTATCTACTCATCAATGCAAACGGAGTAACGTCAGTCACGGTTGGTCTTCTTATTGTTGCTGGCATCATACAGATGTCCGTATCCGTTGACACAAACGTACACAGACCCCATTCAAGATAAACTGCAAGCTCAGGCCGTGAGGTTTGGAGCTACTCACTTCATTCCATATATTGAGTTTTGTTTCAACATGAGCAGAAAGAACATTTATCAGTATTCCAGATGTTTCATTACAGCTGGGAAGCTCCTCCCTTGCGAGATCCCAGCGCCCCCTTCACTTGGCAGCAGAGCTGTAACGTTGTGAGCGTATGGGGGAGTGAGGAGAGCTGTAATTACTGTACTTCCATTTTGCCGGTCAGCACGGCGGCCTCATAAAAGGAAATGAAATGGCCCAGCTTCCATCTTTGACGATGTAATGTGGCACGAACATTTCATTAGCATACATTCCCATGGACATTGTGTCTATGACAGCTAATAGTGTGATCGAGTGGAGCCACAGATGGCAGTGAGGAGGGGATGTTGAAGAATGCTACTGCAATGTTCAATCCACTGGCTGGAAAGCAGCTGCACATTTCAGGGATTGCGTGTCGCTAACACTCAGTATTATAATTCTTTTGCTGTTCCCTCAGTTGGATGTTGGGTGCTGGTGGGGGAAACTTTCTCTGTAGTTCACCGAAAATCTGAGTTCAAAGTCGCCCTCCGGTCAAAAATGTGATTTTCTTCTTGCTGCTTCTGTTAGAATGATGCTTGTAACAGAGTCTGACACTGCAGCAGTGTTTTCTCTTTGATGGAGGAATGTTTCCCTTGTGCTCACTGAAAAGAAGACTTTGACAGACGGACGAGGTCGACGAAGGTTGATCAGAGGAGCAAATACACAAGCAACAACTGCAAACACACAGCGCTGTGAATTTAAGCTGAACATTTTCAGGGGCAATTTACGCCCCCTTGTGTGATTAACGCTTCTGTTTGTTTCTATTAACGTTCTACTCATGGAAAATATTTTGAGTGAGACCAGCAGAAAAAGAGATGATATTTTCATAAATCTATGTATTTATTATGTATGTTCACATATTCTTTGTTGTTAATGAATGTTTCCATATGGCCTCTGTCTAGATACTGTATCATATCTTTTATAACCATTTTACATACATATTTTAGCATTTATATGGTGTTTTTGAATGTATTTATTAGGTATTTTACCAAAAAGCGTCTGTAAAGATTCTCAGTCATCCAGTTTGTGAAGCATCTACGACGTCAGACTGGAACAACCATCATGATCAAAGGGGGTGGCTTCACAGCAACAGATTATCCAGCTGGGACCTCAGTGGCTCATATGATGGTGTGTGTGTGTGTGTGGGGGGGGGGGGGTGGCAGTCCAATAAGAGGCTAAAAGTCAAACTAATCCAGTTGCCTTTATGGAGCACTTTACGTTCACAAATGGACGTTAAATTGTCGTCCGGCAGTTATGCCATCACCGACTGCATTTTTCAGTAGGTGTGAAGTATTTGATGTCATTGTAAGTAATGCTAAAACATTTTCTAACATCATTAGACACTGTGTCAACCCTCCATCATTTTGAAAGCTCTCCCACAGCAGGGAGGGTGCAAAACTGGCTCCTGGCCTGACGTGAGTGAGCACGAATGAATTCATTCAAGGTTATTTTACTTTTTAACTTGTAGTCACAAGCAGTATTAGAATCCATCAGTCAAGTAGATGTGAAGAAGATACATCACACTGACAAACAATGTGTTCCCATCCTCCTCTTCTAAGTACTTCATTTATATATTACTGATGAAACTGACAGTACAGTGACGGATGTGGAAACGGATTTAAACCTTGATGGAGCCATCTTTGCTGCCGCAGGCACTCGTGTGTGTGTGTGTGTGTGTGTGTGTGTGTCTGTGTCACACTGCAGTTTTTTTTTTAGTGTGAGGATGGCGTGCGGTTCATATGGTCAGACGGTCATAGTAACATGCTTGACTCTGGCGTGTTTTGGACCCTGTCAACCTACATTTGCTACAGGAGAGATTTAAATAAATCATCTGTGTTTTTGAGCAAATCACAGCCTATTTACAAATAAACATGCCAGGCCTGACAACATATTATTGCCACTGTAAGATCGAGATAATTGCACAAAAGTCTGTTTCCTCATTTCCATGCTCACTGCAATGTCGACAATGTCAAATGTCATTTTATATTCCCCTGAAGCGTATTTCTCAACTGTAAAACATGAATCTATGGATTTACTAGTGTATACGGAACTGAGCTTTTACGACAACGTGAAACAAGTAACTTAAAGTGTAAAACAGGAGAATGTAATATTCCGGAGCGTGAAAGAAGGGTGAAAGTTCAGACGAGTGTTGAAAAAGGAAGCCAGGATGACATCAACATGACTCTATCACAGAGTGTTAATATAATGAGTCTTTTCATGTGCGTCAGCATGTCGTGGTCAGAAGTCACAGAATTGTATTTGTTTGTTTCAGACGGAAAATGTCAGAAGGTATTATATTTTCATAAAGAATGTGCATATTTGTATGTATGTCATTTTGATTATTTCTCAAAGTTTGTGTGTGTGTGTGTGTGTGTGTGCGGTACTGATGAGTCACTAGAGACGCAGCAGCCAGACGCAGTGGAGCTACGTTAGCAGATAACAGCATCCCTGTTTCAAAGGGCCTCCAGCTCTGCCAACAAGCCTTCCTCTCCCTGGCCTCATCATCGCATACAGCTTCGCCTCGCTTCCGAGCAATGTTCACGTCCACACCGTTCACATTACAGACGCACAGACGAGTCAGGAGTTCTGGTCCAAGGCGGTTGTTTACCGTGGATAAAAATACACAATACCTGCTCGCACTTTGGAGCGTGCACAAGAAGTGACGCAAACTACAAGACAAAGCTCTCGTGTCACTTTGAATCCCGTAAATAAGTAAATACACAGTAATCACAAAGCATCCTACGGTACGTTTGGAATATGAGATGATTCATCTTGTGATGTAGTTCAACAGGAAGTAGATTCATACAATATGCAGGACAGACAGGTGGCTATTTGAAAGAAATGAGGATCGTCATCGATTTACTCAAGTTACTGCACAAAGTCAGAGCTGCTGCTATTTAAGCTGCTTTACTTCATGTAGTTCAAAGTACACTCGTTTGGGGGGCTACCAGTGGAGATCAGCCTTTGGCTACAACTGAGTACATTTACAGGTTCTGAAATGTCCATCAGTATGTACGTCGATGTACATACACACATATGTTCTTGTCACGATATGATTTATCAGGCAGCACTAGCCAGCATATCTGCGATAATCCAATATCTAGCTCTAAATGACACCGTCATTACGGGTGTTCACTGGTTGAGAAGGTTTTGTGGATCGCTCTGTGGGGAAACTCTTCTCATAAGATCGATTCTCCACCACCTGAAGGTTGAAATCCTAAAACTTTCCCCCGTGAACCCGGAGGCGTGCTGGTCTGCCTGACTGAAGCTGAGACTGGACACCGGAGTGTTGTTCGCTGTCCTGCTGCAGCTTCCGAGTCGTTTCAACACGGCTCATCTCACCTTTCATTTGGGACTACAGTACGGACGACTTGCAAGTAAAACGGCAAGAAATAGCAGTCTGCCAGCTCCAAAAAAACTTGTGGGCTTTTCAATAATTCACACACACCACTCCTGAAACACTGAAACACTTTTTCCTTCCTTGGCTTGATTCTCCCCGCCAACCCCAACGCACACCTAAACACACACGCTGACACAGGTGTGTGACTGTCGGTGAGACTGTCAGGAGGAGGAGTGGAGATCTGACTTGAGTCCATCGTTCTAACGGGGGAGACCTTTCTACTGGTAATTAAAACTGTCTCATTTAAATTCATCACAGCCGTCGCGTTGTTGAACATGTTTGCATCCTTTATTCACGATGTTGGGTCTCAGTGGTAAATAACAGCAGAGCTGCAAACAAATCCCTCGTAACCTTCACACATCCTTGACGTCAGCCGGCTGCAAAGTTACGTGTTGGAAGGATTTTACCACTGTCCCACTCATCAAATATGTATTTTTTTAGGAGCCAGACTGATGTAAAATGAAGCTGTTCATGAGGAGAGCGTGCATCACCCAGGAAAACAGCATCACAGCAGCTATCCTACATCCTCCGCAAGCTGCTGACACTGTATTTCTGACGTAAACCGTCCACAGACATGCTCGCTCCTTTAACGGCAGCAGATCCCTGCAAACGCTCTTCCAATCATCCGTGAGGAGGCGTTATCAGGCAGCATCACCTAGATGTTCCCTATATTAACCAGGGTTGATCAAATATTTAGTTTCCCAGAACAACTGTGCACTGACACACTAAGTGTCACTGGCAGCTAGTTGGAAGTTCCCACAGTGGTCTGAACTGTTGGTACAGCAAACTATTACCCACTATTAGAGTGTATTAAAAACATTTGGTGTGGCACTGCTATGTTCGCTGTGACAGCCCTGACTGCAGACACCTCTGGGAAATCAGCCCACTTCCTGTTGGATCTCAGCTACTGGAAGTGGAGGAATTATGTGTTTGTGTGTGTGTGTGTGTGTGTGTGCATGTGTTGTACTTTCCTGCATGGATTTGTGATTTGTGATGGTTGAGGTTACAGTACTCTGCTGGGAATGGGCATGTCTCCATGAGTATAGCAAAAGAAGGATGCATGTGTGTAAACGTGTTTTATTATATCTATAGCTACTACACGGCTTTGTTTTTCGACTTTGTTCTTTAGTTCCAGTCAGGGAACACAGCTGGGAATGTGTGTGTGTGTGTTTGGGCGGGGAGCAGGGAAGAGACATGCGGAAACAGAGCCACCACTCTGCACGTACTTAGTCAAGCTGTATTTTCCAGCCTCCCTCGGTGAGAAATGGGTCAGAGCGTCACGGCACCGGCTCATGTGGGAGATGACTGCTCTCCACATTCTGTCCTGTCGCTGTCACGTGCACGAAAATGTACTTCACAAAGTCTTTACAATCAAGGCACATTCAGTGAATGTTTCGATGACTGCAAAATGTTTACTGTGCAAAAGGTTTATGATTAAAATGATGAGATCTTGTCAGAGGTGTTTAATATATCTAATAATCTACATATATATAATCTACCGCTGTATGTACTGTGTGTGTATATATATAAATACATTTGTTGTTTATTTGTATTCATTGACTGAGAACTTTATGTCTAGGGTGTTTGTAGGCATGAGCCTCATTTTTTTTAAGGCTTTACGTCATGTATTGTTATACTACGTTGTCCAGCGGCTGTAATTTGTGTTGTTTGTGAGGTTGTAGCTCTTCTGACGTCAGATCCGAGTCAGTACTTACTGAACTAGCTTTCCACAATATGGTTTTGATACAATTAGAGAAAATTTGCTTGGTAAAGTGTTCCCATGAAAAGGATACCTCAGATAGTAGAATTTAATTATTAACCACATTTAAAATCAAGTCACATTCAGAGAAAATAAGAATGACTGTTAAATATTTACTATGCAAAGGGTTTATAATTAGAATTATGATTGTTTTTTGCTAAATATTATTCTTTAATTAAGAACGTTATATCTAAGGTGTTTGTGGACATGGGTTCCACATGTTTCTTTTAAGGATTTACAGTGGAATTTGTGTATTGCTATGCGTACTACATTGTACAGCAGCTTCTGATTCACAATCATCCATCAAAACCATTCACATACTAGAACCTTCTTTGTCAACCAGTTCTCAGCAGTGGACCTGCACGTGCCTTCAGCCCTCCCTGAACCACCTGTTCCCCTCCTGTGGACCCGCGGTGACCATCATCCTGAGGACTCTGCTGGAGATGAAGCAGTCCACCACCAGCAGAAGTGACCTCCAGCTGAGCTGTTCGACTGTCACTGCTCCAGAGGACTCATGGAGCCTGTCAGGGGACACACAGCTACAAACTGGGGCAATGAGCCTCTGTCACCGAGTGAGCTGCTGCTGCTGCTGCTGCTGCTTCACCTCAGACCAGCGCGTGTGAATCCAGCTTCTAAAAACCCTTTTTTTCCTCATGAACAATTTAAAAAGGGAGGACTTACTTGATCTGGTTACATGCTCCGTGCGTTAATCCTGTGGAATTTGACATGAAAAGACACCAGCATCCTCATCGTAGCAGCAGCAGGAGGAGGAAGAGGAAGAGGAAGAGGAGAGCAGAGATGCGCTGTGTTCATGGGACTGCGGCGGAACTTCTCCAACAGTGAGCCGGAGTGCAGAGCGCACTCAGCACGCACCAATCCCGGATCCGGATGTGCTCAGCTCACGAGAGGAGAGGCAGACGGCTGCAGCCGCGGAGTGTCGAGGCGGAGAGACTGAGCATCGTCACGGTGGAGGCAGGTGCGCAGGGAGGCGCCGTTACGCGCCTTTTACGCGCATGTCATATGTAAACAAAAAAAACAAACAAAAACAAAATCAAACAAAAAAAAACAGGAGGAAAAACAACCAGAAGAGCTTGTCAGTGGTCGTCTAAGGAAACCAGACCATCGACCAGGAGGAGAAATGATGGGGAGGAGGCGGTGGGAGCCTGGAGCCGCCCTGACTCCTGCTGAGGAACCAGCCAAATCTAAGACATCCGGACATACCAGCCTGCAGCGCGTAGTTATTTCATGCTGTCTACCTTCCTACAGGTTCCATAAAACAGATTTCAAACAACGCGCCATAATATTGGTCGCAATCTGTCATAAAGGAGTGGTTACTATGGCGACCAGTACATCTGTCACAGATCACATTTCTCACAGTACCCATAATCCAAAATCCAAAATGCTCTATTTTATATATCCACTGAACGCCAGGCGATGAGGTTTACGCAAATAAAATGAACTAATATGAATTGTCGTCACTGGATTTTAACTTCATGTGTGTGAACCACATTTCCACAAACCTCTGATTTACTCATTTACCTAGAACTCCAGGCATTGCAGTCACTGTTATAGACTGACGTTCCCATGACGTTCCCATGACGGCATAAACCTCAAATAAAGAAAGTGAATGGACAAACTGCTCCCATGGGTACACATTTATTATAGATGAATAATTAAGTGCACATTTTCTATGATAATAATAATAATAATGTGGAACAGGCAGATGCCTGTGTACTGACATGACTGTGATGCTAATAGAACACTGAGACATGGTGATTTTTACACATCTGCTATTGGGTGAAGTAAAAATTGAAGATGATAAAACAGCATTTACCACAGCCAACCACAACCGTACAAAAATGATTTGTTGAGGAGATTCACATATGAACCAGAAGAAGTGTGGTTTTCGTCCTCCAACAGCGATGCTCCAGTGAACGCTGCAAACCCAGACCACTGAGTAAACCACAATAATTGATTTGCCCTCAATCACTGGTCCTTAATCTACTTACTGTTGCAACCAAGTCAACACAAATATCGACAGGACAGGCTGACTGAACAGGGCTGAGCTGTGCAAAAACACACACAGACACAAACCCTGCTGCTGGCGAGATGAAGATGATGTTTGTGGGATTCCTGGTTCCACAGCCCAGTCTGAGAAAGCTGAGAAAAGACGTTTCTACACTATCTGCTTGTCAGAAACCGGCCTCTGAGCTCCTTATTGTAGCACGAACCACGTAAAAGCTTTGTGACAACCAAACTCCTTTGTGTCTTCAAGTATTACTCAAATCAAGTACCGGGTGGGCCAGAAAGATTTACCCATCATTTACCCATCGTTTTTTCAAAAATGCTTGCAGACAAACAAAAAAAACTTTGAACACAGTTTCCATACTATAGTCTCAGCCACCAAAAAGAGTTCCATCTCGATATGGCCACCCTTTGCTTTGATCATAGCCTGGAGACGACCTGGCACTGGCTGGCATGAGCGCCGCACTGTCTCTGCATCACGTTTTGACCATGACGTCATCAAAGCTGTCTTCAAAGCGGTGACACTGCTGTGAGACACTCTTGAGACCCCCCTCTCCAGGATAGACTAGATGGCAAAGTCCATTGGACTGAGGTCCAGACTTGATGGAGGCCACATGTTCTTGTCCCAGAAGCCAGGAAAGTGCCGCTTGCACCAAGCCTGTGTGGCATTGGATGTGTGAGCGGGTGCACCATCTTGTGTGAAGATGTACTGGTTTCCAAACACATTGGTACACCAAGGCAACACTTGTTCTTCAAGCATTTGAAGGTGGAACCTGGCTGTTCACTTTCACACCCTCCTGAATGAAGACCGAAGGAGACTTTGAGCCATCAGATGCAACAGCAGCCCACACCATGACTCCACCTGGCTTCTGATGACAGAAATGAGTTACGCAGCCTTCGAGGATGTGCTGTGAACTATGTGTATAAACCCTGTCATTCTGGGAATTGACCACTGCCTGAACGGTGAAGATCTTCTCATCAGACCAAACCAGGACTTTGTCTGCGGCACTGTGGAGCTGCTGCAGCATCATTTTCCCCCTGTCAAACCATTTTTTCTTCGAAGCAGCTGAAATCAGGGTCTGCGTTGCATATTTAGTGCTTTCAGTCTGAGATCCTCTTTGACGATTCTTCTCAGTGAAGTTCTTGAGATATTCACCTCCTTTGCGGTTGCCCTCATCCTCCTGTGAGGATTCCGTTGGACTCTCTTCCTCACCATCTTAACAACCTTTGGTCCGACTGAAGTTTTCTTCCAGGGATGGCTTGCTGGTGGTCTTGCCAGTCTCCTTGTATTGTTTCATGATATTGTAGACTGTCTTAGACAAACATTCACCTGTTTCATGATGTCCTTCATTGACAGTGCAGCCTCCTTCAATGCCACAATCTGGTCGCGCTTACTCTTCGATGTAAGCGAGCGCGATCGAAATATATGAGGGGTAAATCTTTCTGGCCCACCCGGTAGTGTGGTTTGGGTACTCTCCACTTAGGTAGAGACCAAACGACTGCAACGACAAGCAACTGACAAAGTCACATACTCAGTAAACTGACACAGGGTGGATCAAACTGAGATAACATTGATGTGACGCTATTTAATGTGCTTGAATTTCTCCATGTGAAAAGGAAATCCAAAGGTTACAAT
>CAAKHB010002337.1:0-15341 GCA_901007665.1 Aeoliscus strigatus
TTTTTTTTCTTTTCTTTCAAAATATTCTACGGGTTTTTCTGTCAATGCTGGGTGTTTTGTCTCCATGTGGTGGCGCAGTTTAGATGGTTTCATGGTTTCATGAGCAAGTCTCTCACCGCATATTACACAGAGAGGTTGTGGGACTTGGGAATCACCTGTTGCGACGAACCCGTAACTCAGGTAGGAATTTTGTTATTTTCTTTGAAATGCAGCTTTCTTTTTGCCGGCAGTCTGTGACCCTTCTGCTTTCTCATTGTTGTCTCGTTTACCCTTTCCAAAAAAATCTCTCCAGTGAACTGTGTTTCTACCTCATTTTGCGAGGGCTAGCTTGCATTGCCGATGCTGGATAAATACGCGCCAAACAGTCAAGTGCGGGAGTTAAGCAAGGCGGAAGTGGCTGACTTTCAAAATAAGACAACCGGAAGCAAAAACAGTAAACAGTTAATAGTAGTTTTATATGTATTTTAATCACGAATATTTATTCTTTGCGGCTGGGTTGGGGACCCCTGTCTTAGAGTACTTTTTATCACCACAATTAGAATGTAGCGAGACACTAACAGAATTATTCAGTGAAAAAAAAACTTGACATTTGGAAGTTAGAAAAAACACATTTGCCATCTTAACTTAGAGTTTATTACAAAACAACATGAAACAATACATTGTCAGGATTTGGACTCCACACTCACAGAACATGGTGATTTGTGTCTGGTCCTATCTGAGTTACTGTGAACAGAAACAGTGACAGATGTGGGCAGATCTTAGTGTCTCTCCTCCACAGACACAAATCAAACGAGGGTGTCCTCTCTCATCCTCCTGACCTCGCCCGGTCAGACCAGCACAGTCATGGTCGCTGGATTTACGGTTCTTTAAGTCTGTCACAGCAGCGACATCTCTCCGTTTGCCGCCCAGGACCCTTGCGGTCACACTGGGCGTCTATGGCTCAACAGTCCTTTGGTTGCCTTGGGGAAAGTCTGGGATTGTGGATGGTGTTCAATGTTGCGTTTCACACAGAAAAAGTCAAAGTGCACTTGTCATCTTTGCAGTGCCATTTGGAGACGTGAACCGGAAAGCAAACAACAGAGAAGGACAGTATGGCTTTTCCACGTCTACACATGTAGACGTCTTTTAAATCTTATAGCATCTGAATCGCGCGATACCATGCTCACGTCCACAGTCGAGTTCGGGCAGTTTATTTACATGTCCTATGTACACGTGACCGGTTTAATGAGCTGTGGCTCTCATCCTGAGTGATTCATCCCCACACATAAACACCCGGTTTGTCCTCGCCATCAAGATTCTTGAACGCCATATATCTCTTCAGCTTCTCTTCCTGCCACAGCTCCCGTCTGAAGGCATTTGGCAGAAGACATTTCCAGGCAGCCACTCTGCATTGCTCCCATCGGTACTCGGTGGAAGATGCAAAACGCGGCGACATTTATTTCACCTTTTCATATTGAACTTTCTTCGCAGGGAGCCAGGGGTGCGGGGGATTTAAACATGGGAAAGCTGGCAAGCTCTTCCTCCAGTCCTTTGATCCCGTCTGTTAACCCATCCCCCATCCCCTCTTCCATCTCACCCCCTTCTCCCGATTCCCTCTCTCCCCCCTCCGGCCTCCCCCTCTCCCTCCTCCCAGTCCTTCCATCCATCATGTCTGTGGCCAGAATTTCGGAGGCTAACTTCAGCCCGCTGCTGCTCGTGTTGCAGCTGGAATACAGGACGTTCCTGTGGCCGTTGCTGGGGTTGCCGTGGCTCAGGCTGCCGCTGTAACTGTTGCCATGGTGACTACCATTACCCTGGCTGCTGAGCAGGGTTGTGGAGGTGGATGTCGTTCCGTTCCTTTTTTCTGTCAAGCGGAATCCCTCAGACAGCAGGCTGGCGCTGCTGGGGGACTGAGGTGTGGCGGAGGAGCCCAGTAAGTCCCGCCCCTTCCCTGAGGACAGCGAATTATCTGGCAGGTGCTGACCCTGGCGCCTGATTTTGCGACGTGTCCCAACGTAGAGCAGAAACACACCGAACAACACACCACCACAGAAGAAGAGGATGTAAACGGCCAAGATGTGACGACCTCCTGCCGTCGCCACTGTCCCTCCAGCACTTGGACCCTCCAGTGTCAAATGATAAAATGCTCTCCGACAAGGGGTGGGGTCGCGGATACCTGGCCCCGCCTCCTGTTCGAGAAGAAGGTGTGACTTATTACTCATTGCTTTCATGGTCCTACAGCTGAATGAGGTTGACTATACATACCTGGCATGTGCAGATGTATGTCCCCAAACTGTCGTCGGTGACCGTCACCTCCAGGTCGGAGTGATGCTGCCTGGTGTGTCTGTGGGGAGGAAACTCCCAGCTACACGGCCGGGGAGACAGCTGGACGCACGGCAACAGGAGGCGCAGACCCAAAGAGACACGTAACTCCCTGATGGATGGAGAGCAGCGTCCTGGAGGAGGAACGTCAGGAGATTTACTGCAGGGATCAGATGAGAACCTGACGGACGCGTAGCTTCAGCGTGTGAATAAATTAGTCTGATAAATGAGTTGATATATCTGGAATGTATTTGTACAAAGAAACACATCAATGCATATGCACAGACAAACTCCTCCAGTAACTGTAGACCAAATACCTTCGACCTGCATCAACACACCTGGCTGTCAATAGGCTGACCCACATTTCTACCCTCCCACGGTGCATCGCTGCCACCTACTGTGCACAGATCATCCTACAATCACATTTACCTGACATACTTTTTCCACTTCCATTGACTCAGAAATGTCTCCAACACTGCAACAGTACACTCGTCATATGTTCCAAAGTAATATTTAAGACACTCACCCGCTGCAGAATCACATTTCCTCAAGGCATCATCCACCATATCACCTGGACCCGGCCTGGAAACACATTACACAAACTTTTTTTTTCGTTCTGTTGCATATCACTGCTGGGTTGCTTCCAGTTTGTCTGGGACCCTGGTGGAATACTCACTCCATCGCTGTGGGCTGGCAGGCTTCTTCTACAGCGTTCCAAAAGCACCCCAGTCCTCTGGCTCTGGCGCACACCTCACACCCGGGATATGTGCTGCAGCCTTCTGCCTGGATGCGGGCCAGAGAGAGGGGGCTGCCCACCAGAGCCCGACCCTACAAACACAGGAAGTCAGTAAAAGTTCTTATTCCTGCATCTAAAAAGGCATGTGCATAAATAAACAAGCACCACATTTACCTGGTGCAGTAAAATGTTGTTCACAGGCTCCTCTGAAGTGAAAACAGCAATCTCCTGCAGTAAGGTGGTGTTCTGACCCACTACTGCCACTTGGTGGAGCTCCCCACGATCTGAAAGACATTGTGAAGTCCAAATTTCTTCTATTATATATATTTTGGTTTTATATGATAAAACAAAACCATATTATAAAAAATAAAAAAGAATATAATTGTCATTATGAGTATCTATTTATCTGTTTGCTTCATTTTTGTCAAAAAAAATCCAGTCTAAATGATGACTACCTGTCCCCAGGTGCAGCACAGCTCCTCTTCGCTCCTCGCTGCCTCCTGTCTGTGTTACTGCCAGCTTGGTGTATCTGATCCCACTCCGGACCAGCAGAGGCGCTGCAGTCACACTGTTCTCCATCAGCGGGTGGTCCCGCACAAAGGTCAACACCTTGTCAGGGAGTTTGAGGGACGAGTCAAACCCGTCGGCCTTCGATGCGTCGTTCAGACACTAAACAGAGGGAAGGAGGTGAATGTCGCTCACAGGAGCACGGCGTGATCGAAAACACGGTGGTGCTATATTTACACTGTACCTGGCCGGGTCTGGGCGCGGGGACGGGTTCAGGGTTGATCCAGTTCTCACACGTCTTCTTCAGCTCTTTGAAGGGACCGTCCATCACTTTGCTGATGTCCGACAAGCTGAAAACACACACTGCTGACAACTCCTCACGCTCCCTGGGACACAAAAGCTGATGTTAGCCAGGATGCTCCGTATGACAGGAGGGGAAGTTTGTGTGTGTGTGTGTTTCTCAGCCTACCACTGGGAGGTGAACAGTCCGTAGAAGTGTGTGCTGCTGGCGTCTCCTGGAACATGCTGCGTGGTAAAGACGTCGGTGAGGATGTTGTAGCGCTGACCACTGGGTTTGTCCTCGCACACCAGCTGGGCTTTGAGAAACGTCGTCCAGCGTCGCTGTAGCGTCTTCATGCCTCCGACGTCCGACTTTAAGGAACGACACAGCGGCTTCACACGAGGCAGTCAAGCTGTTAATGACTTAGTTGAAAGGATTTCTCACCTTGCAGACCCGTGCCACCCGGGGGACTTTGACTTTGGTGTACAGGTCGTACTCCTTCGCCACCTCAGTGAAGAAGAAGTAGATCCTGTCGTCATCTCCTGCCGGGTTGTTGTCTGCTGATTGTTGTATGAAGGCTGAGCTCACAAACTCTGGATCTGCACAACAGACACACAGATAGCCGTAGAAAAAAAACCTGTGTGTGTGTGTGTGTGTGGTGTGTGCATGTCTCACCACTGAGCCAGTTGATGGAACGCTCGGTGCGGATGCGCTCCTGCTCAGGACCTGTTGCCCGGGAGATGTCAAAGAGTGTCCCCAGGAAGTTGCTGGTGGCTGCTGTGTAGAGAGTCCCGCCTACACACAAACAGGAAGTACATGATCGTTTCATTCAGAACGACAGTACAACAAAAATATCGACCTGACGTGATGCCGTCAGCTCACCCGCCATAACCGCCGTATAGTGCTGACTCGGCTCAAACGGACACTTCCCTTTCCCCGTCTCCATCTTCACTCCTCCGTCCTCGGCTTCCTCAAGAGTAAATGAGGAAAGATCCTGCAGAACGCCACATAAAATAAAGTTATTCATTTTTCTCAGCTTTCCTATGAATTAAGAAATCACTTCATCTACCGCGACGTAATCTAACGACTGATACTGGTTTAAAAATGTGTCGCAGTTTGTTCCTGTCGCTCACAGGTGAATGTTTTAAATCAGAGCGTTGAAAACCAGACAAACACACACGAACCAGGAAGGCACACTGAGGGTCAAAGGCGTAAGTGCCGCACACATAGATGCGTCCATCTCCTAGAAACTCCAACAGGCGGATGTAGTTGTTGCAGTCCACCTGCAGAGGGAGACAAAGAACCACTGTCACTGTTTAACATGAGAAAAGAAGAGAAAACAAGAAGTACAAACCTTTGTCTCAGGGTAATTTAACACTTTAACTGATAAGATAGTGACACATTTGATAAAAATCGAATGTTTTGGGACAATTTGTATGGATTTTTGTCAAGTGTGGTTATTAAAATCTATTTATAGGTCTACATTTTTCTTTGTAGTTTAACCTTTGCTCACACTGACATAAATAAATTTCAAGTGTATAATGCGTTCAAATGCATAGGAAAAGTTGCTGTTTGTTTTCTGATCTTTTGCTTTTGCTGTTCTGATCCTCAGGACGCTGGATGATGAATGACTCTGATTGGTAATTGGAGAATCCCCATGTTGGAGACCCAGCACACACACACACACACACTACAGTGCATTTGTAACACAGGTCACATTTGCACACGGTTACCATGACACCATGAAACCTCATGCCGTCCTGGATGAGCTCCAGGCCTGAGTCATCCTCGGCCCAAGGGGGACATGAACTTCTCTGATGCCCAGTGATCATGTCACACTTACTCACACACACACACACACACACACACACATACACACATACACAGGTACAGCTCCTCATGAGACCCAGAGACACACTTGGTAACAAGAGGATCATCTTGGGATTAGGTGTTACATTTCATTTAAATCCTAGTTGGTGTGTTTACCTCCCCGGCCTGTACCGCTACACTCTCTGTGCTCGGAGCGTCTGCCCTCCTTCTTTCATATAATGGGATGATCCTACTCTTTCTTTGCACGTGATTGACCACGTGGTGTGTCTGTGGGAAAAATGTCCCGCCCCTGCCTGGATGGAGACCCTTGTTATTTACTGGCCGTCCTAATGCCCATCGACTGGTTGGTCTGGATGTTCTGGCCTTTGGTACCAACACCAAAGCCACTCCCACCAAGAACTGCCTCAACTAGATCGCGTCCGTGATCAGACTCCCAACAGCAATTTGGAATTGGTTGCTCATTGTTGTTTCAGTGACTGAAGTTGAACGACAGTCAAAGAAATTTGGCCTTCATTTACCTCAGAGCTCCATTCTCAGATGGATGTATTCTACTCTATTCATGCTACAGTTCCGCTTGACCATCTTTCAGTTCTTCTCTGGGTTTCAAGGCTGCTAACTTTACTGTTCTGCTTCCTCTCTCACCGCTCGAACCACTGACATTTACAGTCGTCCCACATGTCCCTCACAGACCGACAGGGAGACTAACTCACACCAAGAAGGACGTTTGTGACTTCAGGTGGCCAGATGTTGATCTGTAACTGCAGGATGTGCAAACAGGAAATAACACTTCTCGCTGACAGGAACTCGACATGAACATGAAACTTTCTCAGGTGCAGGCTGTCTGTGTGCCGGGTTTAAAATGTCATCCTGCTTCACAGGAGTTCTTAGAAACTGTTCATTATTAAGGCATCTGTTTTAGAGATATTGTTCGTGAATAATATAATAATGATATAATGTTATCTCTTAAATATCTTCTTAATAACTTCTTTCAAGAATAATGTAACATCTTGTGTAACCCTGAGTGATCTCTTTTCTCCTTCCTGTTTCATTTTTCTGTCTCCTCTTATTCATGCTCATCCTAATAAATGTCTTCTCCAAGAAAAAAAAATCTCTTTCATTTGTGATTAATGAGTCCCCTCTCTTTGTCTCTGCTTCCTGTTGAATGTTTGAATGCGTCAGAGCTGATTGCACTGCCCATCCTGCACATCTGACTGATTTGACTTCCAGTTTGTGGACAGACGCCACCAGTTTTAGAGCATTAACACGTCATTAAATCAAATGGACTGAGTATATTCTCCATTTGAGGGACGTGACAACTCCACAGCAGAGCCCATTTCTTCGGACTGACAGGGACGGAAGCAGCTCAACCAATCTCGTCTCCTGACCGCAGTTTGGCTGGATCAAACATGATGAGATGTGCAGCTCGAGTGGACGGTACGCTCTACTTAACCATAGACATCTGTGACTGCTACTGTCTATGCACACATGCGCGCACACACACACACACACCCCTGATGAGGACTTGGCGTAAGTCCCAGAACCTCCCATCTGATTCCTGACTGCACCCGGTCGTGACCTACACGTCCATGATCGGGCACCAGCACATGAAACCTTCCAACGAACGTGTGCACGAAGGATTTGAAAGCATCCTGTCACATCCAATCCGTACAGAAACGTATCAAAATCAGGGTTGGTTACATTTCAAATTAGCAACTTTGTTTGCATGTATTACATCCAGTAAATGGGTGTGTGGAAGGAAACACACACACACACGCAAGCACAATCTCACCTCTGTTTTTCCCTTCGCCACACACGACCTCCTCTTCTCCTCTGGGACGTCCCAGACAATCTGCACGAAGGGGAATAGTTTGATGAGTGACACAAACGATGACGCGTATGTTCGTTCTGTTCAAGCATGGAAGTTTGTCTGACTCTATAACCATTACCAGGTAAATAAGATTGACTGAATACCTTCCGTGCTGGTTGGTTCAGTTTGTTTGTGTCCACTGCCAATATGGCGTCCTTGCCGCCCAGGAACAGCACGCCGGATGTGCGATCCAGTAGGAGGGTGCTGAAGTTGGCCACACCCCTGAAGGTCTCCGGACCCAAAATGGCGTCTGAGGACAAAAAGAGGCAGAGACGGAGGAGATTAAACATCACCATGAATGTCACTAGGTCGTATTCGCAGCAACAGGTTTTAAAGGGACAAATATCGTCATTGCATCTTTTGGATTTCCATATTTTGCCGTCCAGTTCACTGTGAGGAGAAATAATATTAAATTATGTATAATCATGATCTTGCATGAATAATGCAGTATACTCTTACATAATACATGACGTGTAATCCCAGCTATATTTGTCCCTTTAATCTAAAACTATCACACAAATGAGTCTCCGCGAGCTTCCCCGTTACATTCCAGCTCTTGTTTGTACTCTCGCTCTGATTGTCTGTTTGCGACCGACACGGAACAAAGCTGTTCGTGTTCCAGCTGCTGGGAGCACAGCTGTGCGCTAAACTACTCTGGAGTATCAGCTAGAGAGAGACAGAGAGTGGGTGCGTGTGTGTGTGTGTGTGTTTGGTTTTTTGAAGTCCTACATCACCGACCTTTGAGGGCCTTCATGCAAACAGAAAAAGAACCGAAAATCCTGCGAGAGCGGAACCAGTCATTGATTTCTGAGTCGCTACATCCTTACATGACACACACGCGCACACACTGACACACACACACACACACACACCCCAGTACAAAGACAGGAACTCACTGAGCCGCAGATTAACTCATCACAGGATAGATTAAAGTCCAAATCTCATGAATAAATCCTGTGAAGTTAATTTAACCGCAACAACTGGTTGAAGTGTATTTTACTGACTGATCAGTGTATTTGCACATTTAATCAAACATGAAACACACATTCCTTCGCAAAGAAGCAAATGGAGACTCAGGTGCACCAACTTTTCAACATCACTGATAAAAATACAAAGAAAACCTGGACACATACGGTGTTTTATGTTCATCTCTATCATGTCATGTTGCGGATCCGTGAACACTGAGTCTTTCTTTCAGACGTGGAGTTTTGATGATGTGCTTCTTGAGCGACCAATCACAGATATAAAACAGATGAAGACCCGTATATCTTAGCAGTTCCATGGTAATATATATGAAAATATGTATATGAAAAGTTCTGTCACCATACTATTTTTAACGTGGAGGTAAAACAGGTGTGAGAAAGAAATTTCAAAATAATGGCATATCATCTTAAGGAGGACAAAGGTTAGTTTCCATTCAACTGATTGGATCAATCTTTATATTGATATTGATTGATGGATCTGCTCTAATGAATGACCCACAATTTGGCAGCAGGCAACTAAAGGATAAAACTCAAAGACGGCAGCTTGGACTCAAAGAACCACATCAGGATATTTGAAAAAATGCCACTCTGCTGACATGGTTTTCCACTTAGAAAAAGGACCCGACACGCTGACATGTGCCTGTAACTGAATCACCGTCATGTTCTCTCCCCCTGCGTCCATCTCGTCCTTCATCCAGTCAGGCTGCTCCCCATTTCACATGGGTGTCATCTCTCGTTCACTAAGAAGCCATCTGTTCAGCTAAAAGCCTCCTGGCGGCTAAGTGGCAATCAGCGCTCTGATTGGCTCACACGTCCTCAACATCAGCCGGTGTCCGTCAAAGCAGATGCAGCGGTAGACGCGCACCCGCCACGCTCCTCTGCAAGGACTGTTGAGCAGGTGAGATCGCAGACACACGCTGGTGGAGCAACGTCAAGAGGACGGAAATGAATGAGTGTCGTTCGTTGTATCTCTCTCTAACTTTCCACAATTGCTTTACAGAACAGACGTTGAGTGCGAGACGAGGTCTGACGTCCTTGTTGCTAAGGGCCGTGTAGGACGTGACGACATACACGCGTACATCATGTACACATACGCACGTGTTGGCTGCCCGCTGTGCAGCCCTCATGTAGGGAGCGGATTCCTACAGCGACACCATCTGCCCTCCTCACACGGACACCTTGAACACGTCCACAGAGATATCTGGTTTATTGTCCATTCTTCGTCTCTCTCCAAGAATGAATGGACATAACGTTTCGCCAAACGCACACACACACACAGATGCATACTGTCATGTTATTAACTTATCTGTGTGTCGTTTTTTATGACATAGACCCCAAAAAACACCACAGATTCCAGTAAGAATTCCCTGTACGCTGTCACGTCACATCAGCCTATAGTTATTTGATATGTTGTTCATAAAAAACATGCTGATGTGTGTCTAGATACTGACCGTCCTCCTCAGGTGCATGAAATAATGCATGAGGAGACGTGAAAAGTAGGAATTGCAAATTGAATATCATTATTATCATGGATCCAGATTCAGCCTAAGAAAAAAAAAAAATCCCACCCTGCCGTTTTCACTGGTGTGAGTATAAATGAATAAGCAGTCCTAAAATAAAAAATCCTCTCCGCTGCCATGAATCATTCATTCATTATACATTAAACATGACTGAGGGGCAACCGGGGAAACTGTGTGTGTGTGTGTGTGTGTGTGTGTGTGTGTGTGTGTGTGTGTGTGTGTGTGCATGTGTGCACGCTATTCCTCTCATTGTGGAGAAACAAGTGTTTACATAGCCACATTTTGGGGACGTATGTAGATTTCATGACCTTTGAACTGATGGGAATGTCTGTGTGTTTGTGTTTGTGTGTGTGTGTGTGTGTGTGTGTGTGTGTGTGAGGTAGGAGTCCATTAAGGGTTTAATAAACTGACCTTTTCTCTGGGGGATCAGCCCCGGTAACTGTCTGCAGGGCATTGTGGGTCTAGACCAACCAGGAAGTAATGAATTATACACCTCCCTCCCATCCTCCTTCATCTGTCAATCAAATCTGACAGAATGGGGAGAAGAGATGCGCACACACACACACACTGACCCCCACAGTGAGACAGGACACAGCTGCATGCACCTCAGAGGCCCAGACTGTGTGCGCACACACACACACACACACAAATCAAGCTCTGTCCTCCAGCTGCTGTTTACTCTAATTGGTCAGTTAAAGGAACATTGATAGAACACACTTTCATTCCTCAGGTTTCCTAAATCACCTTTGTTTTATCACTTGTTCTGAAGCTAAACAGCAGCTTCATTTGAATACAAAGAGTCGCTCAGCTTCTCCACAATAAAAATGACACCGTGTACGTGTGTGTGTGTGTGTGTGTGTACCCCTGCTGTTTCAGTAACCCTTTATTATTGTTCCAAGAGTAGCTCATTGTCTTCGCTTTAACTGATCACAGACGTCGATGTATCCTGTCACACAGGATGATTCTAGATGGTCTGAACATTACAGGGGGATGTGGAGGAGTTCAACAGAGAGTCTGACTTAAAACAGGGCAAAAATAGAAGATATGAGAATATTGTCCCGTCGGCTTCTTGTTCTTCTAGAGACAATGAGGGTGTGGGACCCTCATTGACTGAATGTGTGGGATCAAGAGTGAGAAACACAGGCGTCCTTTTTCTGTGGTCACGGTCAATTTCAGCCGCTTTCCAGTCAATAAAAGAGATTCACAAAGGCATCAAAGCGTCCTTACATCTACAGAGAGAACATTCTGGTCATCGGCCTTTTTCCATCGCGGCAGCATCACCTCGCTCGTTGGACCCAAACGCGTCTCTTGCCTCCATTGGCAGAAACGTGTGTCTGCAGACCATGTTAAACCACATTTGAGTTCTTGGTTTTATTTGTGGATGATAATAGTAACCTTCAAGACATTGTTTGTGGTTTTATCTTAAACTCATGTGTTACTTTCTTGCTCAATGACAATGAGCACTGAAAAAAAAAAAAGAACAGGAACAATGCTGGAAAAAAACTGGACGTACATTGTCAGGATCAAATTCACTTGGGGTCAGATTATTTCCTGACATGTCAGCGTTCCATTGGCTGCTGCATGATGTCATTTTGAAAGTTTGCAGCTCATGTTAAAGTCCACAACTTCATGTTAGTATTTCTCTGATATTAAGCCTCTTGAAGGGAACCTGGTGACGTCAAAGGGAACACAGGCGTGGGTACCAGGCCATCTGGTACCAGGCAGGATAGAAGGTCTGACCTTGACGACGCACGACGCTGAGACACTCAGCTTGGAGCAAGAACTCACACAAACACATTTACATTCCTGGGACCCGTGTGTGTGTGTGTGGAGAACATAGTAAGAAAGAGGGAAGGTCACCGTGACGTGACACGTAACAAAGCTGCAGGGAGACGGAGGCCGAAGGCAGCGGGGGCTGACGGCCCTCTTCAACATCTTAACTCTCCTTCTTCTCTGTGCTGCTCTGGTGACCTCTGACCTCTGCATTTCTCTACCTGCCATGATAATGTTACTGGAAAACACATTCCCACATCACTGTGCCCTCAATCCTCTCACCCCTTCTCCCTCTTTGCCACCCCCCCAAATCATTTTACGCCTCTCCAGTTCTCCCCCCAGCAGCCACCTCTCGGGTAGGAGGCTGCTGGCTCTGGGTGATAAGCAGTAGCACTACTAATCAGGCTTGCCCTAAATTCGCCCATGCCCTGCAGGATTAGCATGCGTGCGTGCAATGTGTGTGTGTGTGTGTGTGTGTGTGTGTGTGCGCGTGTGTGTGTTTAGAGGCCCCATGCCGGCAGCATTCACCAGCTCTCACGCGGGAGGTGTGTGTGTGTGTTTGTAAAGAGTATGAATGAATCATTGAGTCAACATATTACAGTATTCGACAGTTTTCCAGATTATCCAGGGAGATGTTGAAATATGTCTGACGCTATCAATAGCCGTTTAACAAGGAACATCTGACACAGTGTGTGTACGATCTGACTATTTCCACCCAAATTTCATTTGATGTCCAGGAATTCTGCAGCTATTGCTATTGTGAATGAGAAGGTCGGTAACAGTCGCTGATGACACACGCGGCTGCTGTCGCTGCGTTTAAGTTTCAGGGAGTGGCGTCAGACTAAACAATGACGGAACTGATGTGTTTTCATCCAAACAAATGAGGACTGTACTTCCAAATTAAAACAGACTGTATCTGTTAGCAGCAGAGGAAATGAGCACCTTGGGGTTTGGAAGCGTATTTCTAAACAAACTGAAATCCTGGATTGGACTCGTCATGCAGAGCTAGCTAAATAAATGCTTCAAGGACGAATGATTATTTACAACTGCCCTTTGTGGCCTCAATGTTCCAGGCTCCTTGGACAAATATTCAAAAGCTGACGTATAAACACTGAAAAAGCAGCATTCTAATCTGAGGTTTGCTTCCATTTCAACGCCTCTTCAGGCAAAGAGTCCAGAAGAAGAAGTCGACCTGCACACGACACTAAATGTAGGTTTTATCTTCAAAGTACAAAGTGCCACCTGCTCCACTCAGGTGATTAATGGTGGTAATTTAAGGATAAAGAATCAGTTGTTGTTGGACTGTTGTTTTTTTTATAATAGTTCAGACCAATTCATTCCTGCAGTCTAACAATGGCTCTTAAGTTGACTGGTGTTTGCTCCAGCCTCCATGTGGGGGGTCAAAGGTCATCGCTGGAAGCTTAAATAGATTCTTACAACCATCGGTGGCACACTAAGCTCCATCTAATCCAGGTCACCAGGCAGTTCCCGCTCAAACGAGGCCAGGACATGGTGGACAGGAACGTTGGTCAGACATTTGAACAGTCACAACGCTGCAAATCAAATATGGATGGACTTTTAGAGGATGGCGAAATCACAACGAGGGCGGAAGATTCCACGGACCGAGGCTGCCACCGCAAAGGTGCACAAACAAAGAAGATGTTGTTGTGGTTTTGTACAACAAATATACGCTAGGGTTCATGCATCCACACACAAAAAATACATGCAAACAGAAGGATTCACGCATGCACAAAAAGAAATTCTGTGGACAAAACATTAAATGTGCATTTACTAATTGCTTGCTGTGTGTGTGTGTGTGTGTGTGTGTGTGTGTGTGTGTGTGTGAGACCCACGAGGGGCGGATTGACGTTCTTTCCGACCAATCACATTTGCCCGAGGCCAGAACCATCGGTCAGTCGAATCCTTCCCTGTGAGTTCATTCATTTTGGAACTGATCTGGCTCCAGACACACTTCTTAATGGAACCGTCTGACACACAACGTGTGTGGTGCCCTCACTCTCACACACATGCACACACGCAGAGGTGTGCAGAGGCAACAGCTGGTCAGTGTCATGTGAGAGTCATGGATGACCTCTGAGGTCACACAGTGCGTGTGCTGGATGATCAATATGGTCTAAAGCCACAGCAGCACACACTCGTCCAGTTTGTGTGTCACACTCGATACAATATCGGACTTCCTCCACATGGAAAACCTTCCATGACGCTGCTTTGATTACCAAACATGTTTGAGGTTCAGGGAACGTCCTGCGTCACTGAGTGTGGCCGTTTACGAGTCAGAGGAGACCTCCTCATGACTGGCCTGCGATGTGGACAGAGCAGCTTAATAATTAACACACAACTTCCTGTCGGCGCCTGACAATGATGATGTTGAAGAGAGAAACAAGATGGGGCTTGTCTGTTAATGGAGAAAATGTTGATGGAGGCTAACAGAGATGGAGCTTATCAATAATAGATATGTCAATCAGCTGCCCGCTGGAGGAGAGGGATCACTTATTCATCTGAAGGTCAAAGGTCATGTCATAAACAGTGATCTGATGGACACACTGAGACTAATGACTGAGGTGTTCGTCACCTCTGAGTCGACCAGTCGGACGCACAATGGAACGGAAAACGACATGAGACAATTATGTGGGGAACCACACACACACGCACAGACTCGCGCACACACTGCATGTGTCTCATTAGCGTCTGTACAGAAACCAAGAATAAGGGTCTCATTCCCCCGCTGTGAAAATATGTTCCAACCACAGCGGCGACCAGCGAGACAGACACCACAAACTCACACACACGATCACTAAAAGTTCTCAGCATGTTTGCCCACATCGACCTCTTTGCTGACAGCTGGGACGTTCAGAACCCCCAACGAACCTGTGGATGTGTCGGGACACATTTGACACATTCACTCCGACATTCAGCGAACCCTGAGTGTGTGCCTGTTGGTGACAGTGTTTGTCCAGGACCAGCTCCTCCTTTCAGGTCAAAGATGCCCTCCGTGTCCCTCTTCATCCTGGTCGCCGGCTTCTCTTCTTGCACAGTTTACAACAATAGATGTTCTGTTCCACACACACAAGTGACTCTCACATTACCAAAATAACTCCCTCTTCCTGCACATCAGAGTACGAGCTGCAAGCGCCGTGGTGCGTGTATGCACGCTACGCAGGCAGAGATAAACTGCATGCACGCACGCCCACAGACACACACACCGTGTGGTGTATTTATATCAGACGTTCCACTCAAACGCTTTTCACCAGACACTGACACAAACACGACACCCTCTTTGACCTGTGACCCATCTGATGCGTTCACACACTTTTAACATTACAGCAACTGATAACACTTGAATCAGAGTCACTGTGTGTGTGTGTGTGTTTGTGTGTGGTGGGGGGGTGACCTTGCACGTGGCCAGCAACACAAAGCAATCTGACAAAAACATGGAGATTCCACAAGCAGCGCAGGAGAACACAAATGAGGTGTGTTCTGACCAGAAACACAAAACGCTGCGTTTCTTTTTTTTTGCTCTGGT
>CAAKHB010002338.1:0-15221 GCA_901007665.1 Aeoliscus strigatus
ACCCCTCAGCAGGCCCGATACCTGCTCCTTTGTGCAAGGCGGAACAGGCTGAGCACTGCTCGTGCCCTACAGAATGACCTCCAGAGGGCCACTGGTGTGAATGTCTCTACCCAAACAATCAGGAACAGACTTCATGAAGGTGGCCTGAGGGCCCGACGTCCTGTAGTGGGCCCTGTGCTCACTGCCCAGCACCGTGGAGCTTGACTGGCATTTGCTCAAGAACACCAGAATTGGCAAGTCCGCCACTAGCGCCCTGTACTTTTCACAGACGAGAGTTCACCCTGAGCACCGGTGACAGACGTGAAAGAGTCTGGAGAAGACAAGGAGAACGTTACGCTGCCTGCAACGTCGTTCAACATGACAGGTTTGGTGGTGGGTCAGTGATGGTCTGAGGGACGCACAGACCTCTACTGCCTAGGAAATGGTGCTCTGACTGCCATAAGGTATCGAGATGAAATCCTTGAACCCGTTGTCAGACCCTACGCTGGTGCCGTAGGTCCTGGTTTCCTCCTAATGCACGACAATGCCTGGCCTCACGTGGCAAGAGTATGCAGGCAGTACCTGGAGGATGAAGGAATTGAAACAATTGAATGGCCTTCACGATCCCCTGACTTAAACCCAATAGAACATCTCTGGGACATTATGTTTCGGTCCATTAGGTGCCGCCAGGTTGCTCCTCAGACTGTGCAACTGCTCAGATTTGGGAGGAAATGCCACAAGACACCATCCGTCGTCTCGTTAGGAGCATGCCGCGACGTTGTCAAGCATGCATACAAGCTCGTGGGGGCCACACAAGATACTGAAAAGCATTTTGAGTTGCAGAAATTAAGTTTTGGAAAAAATGGACCAGCCTGCCACATCTTCATTTTACGGTGTCTACACATTTGAGGCCTCTGTAGGCTGAAAACTTTTATTTCCATTAAAAGACTTGGCATCCTCTTGTTCCTGAGACACTGCCCTGTTGTTATTTGTATAGATATCCAACTTCATATTGCGATCTGATGTATCTAATGTGTTTCTTTAATTTTTGTGAGCAGTATTCATTCATTTTCTGCCACTTAATCCAGTTACAGGTCACAGGTGTGCTGGAGCCTATCCCAGCTGTCAACGGGCGAAAGGCGGGGTACACCCTGGACAAGTCACCAGCTCGTCGCAGGGCCACATGGAAGACAGACAACCACTCATGCACACACACATTCACACCTAAGGACAATTTAGAGTGACCAATTAACCTCAGCATGCTTTTGGAGGTGAGAGGAAGCCGGAGTACCCGGAGAGAACCCACACAGACACAGGGAGAGCATGCAAACTCCACATAGAAAGATCCCAGGTTAGGAAGCGAACTAGGGACCTTCTTGCTATGAGGCAACGGTGCTAACCACCGCACCACCCTGTGAGCAGTATATATACTGTATATACAGCATATATATATATACACACACATCCCACTCAGTACCTTCTGCCGAACTGCGACCACCAAACGACATGAATGCTGCTTCATTACATGACGGTCACGTCTGACGCAAGCAGGGAGTGGTCCGAAGCCCTAGATGTCCTAATCGTACGATAACCATTGTATTTGTACGACAACTTGGCCTTCTTCTAAATGATGTACAACCAATACTCCTCCAGAAGCCAAACATACGATAATGGGAACATTCTGTGAATGTATGGTTGTACCAGTTACTCAGGCAACTGAAGCAGTTACTGCTTCATACATCATCTGTCACGTGCCCATCAAAGCAACCTTCGATGTAGGGGTTTCAGTGTTGTAGTGGCAGACAAGCATAACATACAAAAATTCAAAGCCCCAGTGCAGATGGACAAACCACTATTATTGTTTTGGTTATGACAACTGCACGCTAATTTCCCTCAAAATACGATAATTTATACAAATTTCTCTGTAGAAAATACGATAATCCTACATTTCCCACCTGGTAAAACTGGTCCCGTTGGACTTTCATTCATGCGGTCCTTGAAGGACCGTTGTGGTCCATCCAGATCACAGTCTGCATGAAGCACAGGTTGACAAGAAGAATCAAAGGTAATCATGGAATGGACTTGTGCCCATAACTGTTGGTTAGATGGACTGTATTGAAATGTTTGACCAATCAAGGGAAATTCATATTGATACAATTTAATCACCAACTATAGTGAACAACAGTATGATTTGAAGTTCAGTGTAGTGTCCATGTCATATCCTCTCACCCATAGTACATATACAGTACATACTGTATATGTCTGTTGCTGTTGTCAGAGCACTCAGCCACCAGAGTGTTTTCAATATTTTGCAGCAGCCTACTCTATTATCAGGGACTGACATTAGTTGTGTATTATTTTTCCCACACAGTAAATACCTAACATTTTATCAACCTTGTTGATACCAACACTCACATTTGTGTTTCCCATATCACAGCAGCCTCTGAGCAAAGATGTCCTGCCCTGCAGCCAGGTGGAAAGCTGCGTTACGCAGACGCTCTGTCCAAGCAGCTTTAGCAGAAGTACCTGAGGTGGTCGTGAAATATATCATACCTGGTTATTTCACCCAGGATCAATGGACCGACTTAATCCAGGACGATGTAGATGATGCAGTGGTGGAGATCATGGATGATCTTATGAGCCAGGTTATGGAAGATTGCAAAAACCTTTACCTGAAAAAACAGGTAAATTTGAAGACTGAAAACCATATCAGCATTGGACTGACTGGCACTCAAACAGGGGTCAACATTTATTTTCTTCTATTTCTTAGATGGACATTGTGTGGATAAGTCCAGTTTACCAACATACCATAAATGAAGCATTGCTGCAGACATTCTGATGCACACAAATCATATTCATATCTTACCATATCATGTCTGAAGGTAACATCGTTCATCACATCCTGGGTCAAAAGTTACTTAACAGAGATTCTGGAGCAGCTATTCCTGCACAGAGATGAAGGGGAAGGACCAGAGGGATTGCCTAAAACTGAAGACTCAGAGCCCATGCCAGCAACTCCAGATGTCTGGACTCTGGGGTCTTACCCCATTCGCATGGCATCTCCCCCTATTTCGCTGCAGGTACCAGTATTACTTCTTTGGACTTAAACTGAGTAAGCATTCATGTACAGTAAAATCCATATCTCTTTTTAACAGGAAGCTGACATCGACCAGACCTGGGGACAAGAACAGCCAAGCATTTGTGGGCTTGAGCCATAATTACTGTATGTTTCAAAAAGTTGCTGTCTTGTTAAGACTGACAAACAAAAATAATAATAAAAAAGATATGAGAAAATGTTAAATGTTTTATTTGTATATTTATTTTTATTTGCAACAGCCCTGATATTCTTATTATTGTTAATATTATTACCAGTGACAACAACAACAACAACAACAATAATAATAATATAGAAGCCTAAGCTTACAGTACTAGTGTAGTAGTAGTAGTAGTAGTAGTGGTAGAAGATCCTGCGTAGCACCAATCACAGACACGCGCTGATGCAACCTATCTTGCTGAACCCTTCCGGAACCTCGTGCAGAAACCAACCAATCGCCATTGAATCCCGCCGCGTCGACACCAATCAGAGAAGCGGAGTTCATGCTGGGGAGCATGTATGAGTGACCCTTTGCACATGTGAGTGGAAGGAAGGGAAACAGACGTCGGTAAAACTGAAAATATCACATTTATCTCCACCGTGTGAAGAAACGGCTTGAAAAACAAACTTGTATTTTGAGGACCGCGCAACAAAGGTAGGACACGACGTTTACTCCTCAGTGACAAATGTTTGTTAGCACTACGAAAAGATTTCGTCAGTTAAACCGGGGACTGAATCCTCGACCAACTGGTGTCATTAGTGAGCTCACACACGGAGCACATTTGCTCACCAAATATAAGAATTAAGTTCAAATATGTTCATAAACGTGAGGTCATATTTTGCTCTTTAAACTGCTGTTCAACAAGCTGTGTGCTTCCGTTGATTGGACAGATGATTCCGTCCGGCTCAGCTCCAGACCAGGAGGGCGACAATGAAGCCCCAAAGGCAAAAAGAAGCAAACCTTCAATGTCTGAAGGGGACGAGGAGGTGGTGTTCCACCCGGTGAAGATGTCCAGGAGTGATCTGTACAGACCTCCTACAGTAGAGGAGCTAAACCAGCTGAAAGAAGCTGACAACCTGTTTCACTGCAGCTTGCTCAAAATGCAGGTGAGACATGCTGCCTTTGCTGTTATGACAGTGAAAGAAAATAGAGGTCGTAAAAGCATCTGCAATCTGTGGCCTCCAACAGATGGAAGAGCTGCTGAAAGAGGTTGTCTTGAGTGAACGCCGGAAACAGCAAATTGATTCCTTCGTTCAGTCAGTGACCAAGATCCTCCAGACTGTTCCAAGTTCCTCCAAAGTGGAGGTAGGTCTGCAGAAACGTTTAGAGTGACTCAACCCCTGCCCATTGTGATCGCCGTCCAAAGTCACTTGTCTTCTCTCGTGTAGGTAAATGACTTGTCATGGCTGTCTGGTGCAGTAAAGGTCCCATTCCTCCTGGTGCCCAAAACTCAGAAGGGCAAATTTCACATGGCTCCTCCAGCTTCTGTAGATCTGATCGGCAGCTACCCCCTGGGCACCTGCACCAAACCACGTGTCGTGGTGGACATGGCTGTCACAATACCAAGTGTAAGTGCCTTTCCACTTTTTCTGTTCAAAGCAGCGAGGTCCAAAATGTTTTTATGGCGTATATAACACTGTAAATTCAATGCGCATGACATCTGTATGGCAGCTATTGCTGGTTCAGCTGCATCTCTAGGATATACAACACAGTATGGATGTACTTTAATGATTGGAAGAAGAAACTAGAAAAGCATTCGTAGAGTGCAAACCTCCTCCAAGTGGCTCATTTCCACCCGTATTGTGATTTCCCCCATTATTATTTTATCTTCTAATGAATTCCTTGGTCATGAAAGTCAAATAGTTACTAGAAAAATCAGGAACCTTGTTACACAAATCATGACCTCTGAGCTCTAGTTTGTTTTACTATTGAAATAAAAAAGAAAATGAAGAGTTAAAAAAAACAGCCCTGGGTGGGCTCCAACCCCTTACATTTGGGTTAGCATTTACTGAACATTTCATTAAAATCTGTTCAGAACTTTTTGACTTATTTTGCTAACAGACAAACAAACAGATGAACACTGGCAACAACCGGTTAGGTAATGTCTGACTTTTCCAACTTTCAGACCAAGTCTACCCATGAAGTGTCACATCATGTCAGTGTTTTTAAATCCTACATGATCACACTGATTGCGTCTGTCTTCACTGTTTTGTTTTCAGGATATCCTCCACCCCAAAGACTTCCTGAACCAGAGGTACCCCAGGAAGAGGGCGCTGTACTTGGCCGGTCTGGCTCAGTATCTCTCAGCCTCCTCTGACATTGGAACCATGTCTTACTCATGTTTGCACGGGAATCGACTTCGCCCCGTTCTCCTCTTGAGCCCGCCAGGTATTTAACTTCCAGCAGCAACTACGTAAACTCATCTAACAGAATGGATAATGTCCCCACATGTCAAGCGGTGTATTGGGGGTGTTGAACGTGTGACTGGATGCACCCCATCCCTCAGGTAAAGAGTCCTCCGCCTTTAGCATACGGGTTCATCCTTGTCCACCTCCTGGATTCTTCAAGCCCAGCCGTTTCCACCCTCAGAGGAACAACATCAGGACTGAGTGGTACACTGGGCTCCAGAACTCACAGCCTGGTAAAGGTACTTTATTTGGCACTTTAATCCATCTCATCCCTCATCTGACATCTATCTGGTTTGTTTTTTATTCTTTGTTCTCACTTCCTGTTCAGGTGGATGTTTACTATTTTTCTGGGTTTTTTTTTGTTTTCTATTTTATTTCACATTATTTCACTGTTTATTATTTTACCATAACTTTTTTGGTTTTGCTTTATTTCATTTTATATTTCCTTGAGTGTATTTGCTCAGATGTTAGTTTTCCAAGTGGAACATTTACAAGATTTCCCTTTTTCTCCTTACGCTCCAAGCAATGTATTGAAAGACCACCAGGACTGATTTCCTCTATCATCTTACAGAAATCAGCGAACCTCCAACTCCACATTACAACAGCTGTCTCCTGGGCGACTTACTGCCGAGGACTCACCTCCAGTTCCTCTCAGCTGTCAGCTCTCAATGCCCGGCTTTTCCTGATGGCGTGGCCTTGCTCAAAGTCTGGCTTCGTCAGAGGGAGCTTGACCAGGTAGGGGTGGGAGTGGTTTGCTCGCTCTTAAGACAACTTATGGCACTTTTCCACGGATTTTTGTAACAGACAGAGAGAAAAGAGACAGAGTAGGACACAATCATAGACACAGAACTCCTCTCCGCTCTGGTCTCTACATCCGGCTCTAATAACAAACATTCTAACCAGACAAATCACAAAAAGATCTGTTCTTCATTAACAGACCAAATGAGAATGCAATGAGGATTAAATAACTAACACTATTGCCGGTAAAACTGCCGGTAGATTCCTGTGTTGAAGGTAGGACGGCCCTCTGTAGTGACCAATCAGAGGGTGGCGCTCTGCGACGTCACATGTTTTAGTACCAGTTCAGGTCACGTGGAACCTCGTCGGAGGTGATACTAAAACATGTACCAGATACCAGGTTGTGTCATCAGAGGAAACACAAAGCGGCGTCCAGCCGTGTTGGAACTGTGTGGTGGAAAAGCTCCATTCCTCGTTCTGAACCAGTTTATCTCATCCCACCTCTTTCTTGCAGGGCACTGGTTGTTTTAATGGCTTCCTGGCCTCAATGCTCTTGGCATATCTGCTGACCACTCACAGGATCAGTAACACCATGACAGCCTACCAGCTGCTCCGAAACACCTTGAACTTCCTGGGTAAGCAAACCAACTCCATTAAACCACAGTGTTTTTAAAAAAAAAGGGCTAATATAAAAGTTGGAGGTACTCATTTCACGTCTTTTAACGCATCTTCATCTCAGCTTCTACAGACCTGACGGTCAATGGAATCAGCTTAGCCAAGGAGCCGGACTCAACAGCTGTGCGTGGTTTATTTTTTATTTGAAAGGAGGATAATTTTGAACATGCATGTACTTCATTCATACCGTTATTCCTTTGTCCCACAGCCATCCCTTGCAGACTTCCACGATGCTTTCCAGGTGGTGTTTATTGACCCCTCCGGACACCTCAACATGTGTGCTGACATGACTGCGTGCACCTACAAACGGGTAAAAAAAAACTACACACATGCTAAACATTCAGAGAAGTTGTCACAGGTGACATGCACACGCAACAGATTTTGAAGCTCAAACCGTTTCTAGTTGCAGCACGAGGCGTCCGTTTCCATGCAGTTCTGGGACGACCCCACGGTGGACGGCTTCTACGGTCTCCTCATGACGCCCAAACCCATGATGCGGACAAGTGACCACGTCTTCCAGTATGACTCACCTGAATAGAACTGGAAATGTGTCCCACTGCTGCCTCATACCGTTTAGAATTCCATGCAGCACAGGAAAATCCTCCGTTTGACCCTGTCAATCTCCTCCTCAGATTATGTGAGCTGGTGAAGCTTCAGTCCACCTGTAAGAAACGGAATCTGCTCAGTGAGCTGATGGATCAAAGTGGAAACTATGTCCACACAGCCCTCCCCTTTGTGCTGTCACTGCTGCAGCAAGGCCTGGGACAACGCATCCGGCTCCTCACTCACTCCCTTTGTCTTGACCCCGAGGTGGGTGACACTTCTGGTTGATCAGTAGGTGTCCGTGTCAGTGCTACTAAAACAGTAGCTCATGTAAATACATCACATTACTGTGATTATCCTATACCCATTTTATGGTAAACTTTTAAAAATGTTGTGTTGCATCGTCAGTGGTCCCTGGAAGATGAACCCCCGAAGCACAAAGCCCAACCTCCTCTCACCTTTGGTCTGCTGCTCAGGCCAGAGCTGGCGACCTCGGCGCTGGAAAGAGGTCCACCTGCCGACAGCCCCAAGGTACCAACATGTGCTCTTTCTCAAACTATTTATGATGTTGAAGATTGAGGTCATTTCGTTTTAATGTGTAAATATCAGGGTCCCTGTGAAAGTATGGAAATAAATTAGGTCAATTTCCACTTAGTAAAAAGTATGGAAAATGAAAAATAAGGTATGGAAAAATATTAGTTTCTAGACTATTTCCACACTTCTCAAATATTATTCTCTAAAATACAAAATTAGATAGATTAGGGACAAGCACAGCTGGTGTGAGAGGAAATGGTACTTGGCTACAGTGTCCTATTGTGAAATATGATACACTATATATATACTGTATATTTGTATATTTTATATAATTTATTTCAGATGTTCTTTGGGGAAAAAAATCAGAAAAAATTCAAATTTTGAAATTCCAAATGTGTAGGGACCCTGAAATGTGCAATACTTAGTATTGTAATGCACAAAAGTGCTTTGTACTTAACCATTTCTCTGTGAAAATCTTCAGGAAGCAATTTCCACCATGTCCATGATGAATCTGTCACATGACTGTAAATAATCAGACTTATTTGTCAGTTGGACGTTTTCATTGACAGTGTTGCTCTTCTCTCAGGCGGCTGAGTTTCGGCAGCTGTGGGGAGCTCGCTCCGAGCTGCGTCGCTTCCAGGATGGCGCCATCACAGAGGCTGTCGTGTGGGCTGGAGAGAGCATGTGCCAGAAACAGCTGATACCCAAACAGATCATCACACACCTTTTGCAGATGTAAGTAGTTTACGCTTAATTGTAGACTGAACATTGCTTCAGTTTCTTTTATTTTCATACAACCCCCCTTGGATGCTTTAAACACCGGTATTTCATTACATGAAATCATTTCAGCTTCCATTCTTTTTTTTTTTTTTTTTAATTATCCCTCATTTAAAAAACCTCATCTCTGCCTTTAAGTAATATGCATCTTGTGTTGGCACCATATCCACTGCGGCTGGCTCACATCTCCACAAATCGTGTGTTCCCGTTTCATACACCACCCACTGACTGCTTTAACCTGTTGAGCTGTATAAATAAAGTGGATTGGATTACACTGACACATGTTGCTGCGGCCAAATAACTGTCATTGTTTGCATGAATAAGTAGCAGTTTCTTTGGACGTATTGGAACGTTTGTTTCTCCACCCATTTCAATAAGCCACTTTTGAATGACCTCATAAAGCACACATACACTCGGGCTAGGCTTACCCCATATTTACACTACCGTCGAGGTGACTAGCCAATTCTGATTGGCTACAAGGTGGCCAGTGATGATGTATGGTCACCTACTTAAGAGGGTTGTTTCAAATTGTGAGTTATTACTGTTTAATGACTTTGAACCTTACAAACATAAGTCTGTTGTCTATACTGGTATATGAGTAGATGTGTCCTATTTGAGTAATGTTTACATCACAAAAGAACTATATTGCATAGTTATTCATTCCAGGCATTGAACCATCAGGCGTAACTGCAAAAAGAATAATTTACTGTCTTAAACAAGTAGATTAAACTTGGTAATGCCCTTGAATGTTTATTATATGTCTGTAGCGGACTCCTCATTGAAGCGTCTGAAGGTTCTCAGACAGTTTACTGGCTTAAATCGTAAGCAGCTCAAGCTAACCAGCAAGTCCAGATGCCTACGAATTAACCCAGCATGTCCATACTGAAACACACTGACAGCTCATTAGGCCGTGCATGTTGCAGACAGGTGAGTGTTTCTGTTTTAGGTAGAGCATTTTAGCTGAGCTATGTTATACAAGCTGGTTGTTCTGTTCTGTAGTACAGGTACATGTTATGTGTTTCTATTTAAAAAGATCATCATGTCGACATGCTCTGGGTCCAGCCTGGTTCGCATTGTTGCAAATTTCTGTCCCGCCTCTGACAAAGTAGATGGCAGCGTGACCGCAGGCACACACAGATAGTGTTTAGCTAACGTGGCTACTTTAGGAAATCTTGGTCCGTTAACCTTCCACCAGTTGAGAGGGTTGGTATCCAATGATGGCGCAACGTCTCTCAAGTAGAAATCTACCTGAGCCTCCGAGTCTGTAGCGTAGGAGGAGCTGTAATTGTCACCAAGGAGCAACATCATGGTGTTTTTGGTGTTGCTCTTCACTTGTGTGCGTTTAGCTATTTGTCTAATCTCAGGGGTGACCAGGATCTCCTGCTGTTCTTCCTTTGCGCTCCCTGTATTCATCGGATCTAATTTTGACACCAGTTCGTGCAGTTTGAACTTTGCAGCCAGTCCCCGTTGGCATCAGGAAGCCCAGGTGTTTGTGACGAGGGTCCAGCATTGAGGCAATCGGAGCCGGTTTCGAGGCGAGGTCTTTGGAGTCAACCTGTGAGATTAAATGATGCTGATTTATGGCAGTCAAAGCCGACTGACACTGGAAGATGTCTGCGCCGCGTCTCTACTCCATTCCCAGTGCAATCTCAATTCACACCGGGAGTGAGAACGCCCGAGTGCCACGAGAATTCATTTCCTGATTGACGCTTCGGTTTTCACACCTCCATCAAGAACTGCAGTCATTTCAGTTCAATAACTGTGCATCTCCACTCCCAGGATGAATCTTTCTTCGTGTATGACTCATGTCGTGTCTGAGCTCTGACGTACCTGTGGTTTTCCTACATGCATGTATTGATGGTTGTGGTGTTTTATTTTGAAAATTTAACAGATTCGCTGTGTTGTCTTGTGTGTAACTTCCAGTCTGAGCGATCTGCTCTGTGGAAACACAACAGATCTTAGCTTCAGCGGGGCGGCCGCAACAGTCGCTCCACAGACACTGAAACGAGCCGCAGACGCTTCCAGCGTAAATTTGCCTCAGTCGTTGTTGTCGGTTTCGCCAATGTGTGTCTCACAGCTGAATACGTTCCACTGAAAACGTGCTACCTACCTCCATTTCTTTTCTGAGAGACTGCTGAACTTTGAGCTTGAACTCAGAAACTTGTTCGTCTATTTCGTTTGGTGCCAGGTGAGTCTGAAGGAGGCTGAATGTGATTGGATATATGTTGGAAACAGACAGCTCGGTGTCCACAGAGATCACTGCCCATCTGAGAGTCGCAAGCACAGGAGAGAAATTTTCAATGATCTGCCAGCAGTCATCTTCCATCTCAAGGACCTGGGCGTCCTGTCGTCGGGTGACAGTGCGATCGGAGAGCACGGCTTTTATCGCCCACCGTTGCTCAAGCAGACGCTCGAACATATCGCAGATCGTTTACCATCTGCCTTTGCTCAACTGGATGAGTTTGTGCATAGGCAGGCTCATCTGCACTTGCTTCTGCTCCAAGGCCTCGCTTGCGAGCGCGTTGTGGCTGAAATGCTTGACCAGTTTTCCAGCCGCAACTACAAAGTGGAGGAGATCGTCGCCCAGCCCGTCGCTGACGGCCCGCTGCAGCGTCCTGACAAAGCAGCTGACGTAGGCCCAGTCGGTGCCGTCACAGGCAGCAAAGGCGTCCCCCGTGCTGTTGTGGACACACGCTGTGACTTTCCCAGCAATGCCCTCTTCCCTCTTCCATAACCTCTTCCAGCTTACACTGGATGCCGCATACGGCCGCCGTCTCATTCCTGTCTGGCGGCTTTTCGGACGAATGAAACTGGCTCCAGTGGTTTATCATGGACGTGGTGGCTCCGCCGCTCTACTTCAACATGACGTCACTTTTCTTGCAGCGGACGAAGTTCCCCTCCTGGTCGTAGCGGTCCCACACTGTACTCCGTTTCCGCCCCATCGCTGTCACTGACTCTTCATAGGCTCCTTGTTGCTAGCAAGCTAACAGACGCTAGCTCCGAGTGAAACAACATCAACAAAAAACAGCCGCTTGAGCACTTGAACTCAACTGAATTCAGTGCGTATGTGTTCTCGAAGCCACGACTTAATCGGCTGTGTATTCCACCAGTCATGCCGATGTTCCCGAGTCCTGCGTACGATATGTGGGGGCGATGGTGGATGACGTCATCAAAGTGGGCGCGAAGGTAATTGGCTACTAATCAATTTTTTCCCCTTTTTGACAGGATTCATTACTACTACAACACATTGAATAGTTTCAGATAAGCAGCACTACAACTATTAACACTAACACCTATCGCTGGTCTGTCGGTCCCAGGAAGAGAGCCCTCTTTCTGTGGTTCTCCCCGAGGTTTCTGCCCCCCCCACAATGTTTTTTTGCAGTTTTTCCTCACCCTGACTGGTGTAAAGGACAAAATAGAATGTCATTGGAAAATATTGCTGTTTCATTGTGTTCTGCCAGTGTTTGTGTGTGTGTGTTTCAATGTTCATTGTGCGCTTTAGGTTCCGAGCACCGGAGAGGAGGAGAGCTTACGGGTGGTTCAGTCTTACGATGACCTGAGCAGAAAACTATGGAAGCTGGAGGATCTGCCACTCTCCATCACGTCTGTGCAGGGAGCCCACCCTGCTCTCAGATACACACAGGTGAACAACTCCCCTGCAGTCAACAACTTCTCCTAACACAGGCATGACTCAATAGTCCAATTGATATACATTCAATTATTGTAGGTGGGGACGTCCCAATCATATTTTTTTTGATCCGAGTCATTTGATATTGAGATCTGTTGAGACTGTGTCCCAAATCATTACAATACTTTAAAAACACATGAGGTGTTTTTACCCTCATTTTTTCCCCATTTCCCCAGTTTCCAACATGAAACCTTCATCACAAGTCAGTGCAGCAACAGAGTAAAACCTCATATCTTATCAAAGGTGCAGCACAAAATAAAAAGTTAAATTGATTACATTGTTTTTAAAAAAATCCCAGCATATCCACAAAGGGCAGTAACAAAATAAAGATCTTGATAAATGACTTATCAACTGAACTCTTTATTCATACAGCACCTTTCATACATTCATGCAACTCAAGGTGTTTCACAATAAAATGCAAAATGCAAACAGAATGACATTAGAATAAACAATAAAGCAATGAAACAAAATGAACACAACTGTTTGAAACTTAAAAAATAAAAGCCGATCCTTTCCAAACCGCTTCAGTTGAAATTCACGTGACCAGGCCAGTTTCCGGTCATGTGATGGGATCAGAACATCCCTAATTGAAGGAAGACGATGTTGGCTTGAGGAACACTCTGACATTCCAGTTGTGGTTGCAGGTTTTCCCTCCTGTCCCTCTGAAGTTTGACTACTCCTTCTTCGACAAAGAAACGGTTTCCAGGTCTCTGATGCCGAAGGAGGGCAAACCGTGTCCTGCTTACATCAACCCTATCACCGGTTAGTGTGACAGCCTGAAGTCAGATCACTTCAACCAGCCCGAATGAATGTCTTTACTTTAAAGAATGTATCATTGGAGGATTTGCTAGCTGCATAATAATGATAATAAAAACACAAGGAGGCTGAACAAGGAGAGAAACACAAAACAGTAAAGATGCATGTCCGTAATGGACTTGTGTCATTTAATTCATAATGCATGTTTTATGCTCATATTTGTCATAAACGTTTAGAAGTTAGTTAGAAGAGAACCTAGAAAGGTGGTTTGCTCTAGAGAGAAGAGGAATGAAGGTCAGTCGTAGCAAGACAGAGTATATGTGCATAAATGGAAGAGTGAGGTTACAGGGAGCAGAGGTGGTGAAGGTGCAGGAGTTTAAGTACTTAGGATCAACAGTGCAGAGTAGTGGAGACTGTGGAAGAGAAGTGAAGAATAGGGTGCAGGCAGGGTGGAACAGCTGGAGAAAAGTGTCAGGAGTGATTTGTGATAGAAGAGTTTCAGCTAAGGTGAAGGGAAAGGTTTACAGGACTGTGGTTAGACCAGCTATGATGTATGGTTTAGAGACACTAGCAATAGGCAGAAGACAGGAGGCAGAGCTGGAGGTGGCAGAGTTAAAGATGCTGAGATTCTCTTTAGGAGTGACCAGGATGGACAGGATTAGGAATGAGGTCATCAGAGGGACAACACAGACAGGAAGGTTAGGAGAAAAAGCTAGAGAGGCTAGATTGAGATGGTTTGGACATGTGCAGAGGAGGGACAGTGGATACATTGGTAGGAGAATGTTAGAGATGGAGTTGGAGGTAGGAGACAGAGAGGAAGACCAAAGAGGAGGTTTATAGATGCAGTGAGGGAGGACATGGAGGTAGTTGGAGTCAGAGTAGAGCATACAGAGAACAGGGAAAGATAGAAATTGATGAACCCCTGAAGAGGGACAAACCTAAAGGAGAAGAAGATGATTTGTCATAACCGTTTGTTTGTCAGTGATCTGTCATATGGAGGGGAGCGGAAAATGGCCTCAGGAACGCCTGGCGATCCGCCACATCCGAGCAGCGTTCCACATACGCTTAGGGGAACTACTCAAGAAGCACCATAACTACACATGCCGCCCGAGCCCCACACACCTGGATGTGTGGAAGGTAGGTTTCTGAGAGTGTTTGCACACACTTTTTTTTTTAAAATAACTTTTCAATCTACTTTATTTCCCCCGTGCATGTGCATCCAGGATGGTTTCGTGTTCCGCGTCCAGGTGGCGTATCACCGTGAGCCCCAGGTGCTGAGGGAGAGTGTAGGTGCTGACGGGCTACTGGTCATAAGAGACAACGAGGAGGCCCAGGCTCTGGAGATGGCCACAGTCCACAAACCTCTGCTGACCAGCACACTGCATGGGTAAAACCCAAGACACACTTTTTAGCATGTGCCCTTCTAGGGAGTTGCTACGCAAGTATGGAAATAAATATGATTATTTTTTAGGTATTAAAAAGAATGGAAAATTACAAATTAAGTATGGAAAAATTGTTGTTTCCAGACTATTACCACTCACAATCGCCTGTGAAGAATAATTAAAGACGATAAACTGATATGTTTACTGAGATGTCGTATATTCTGGAACTTTCCAAATGAGCCCTGGCTCTAGTGTTGGCGTCATTTTCCACCCTGTACATGTCGTTGTTGGTAGACTTCAGCAGCAGCACCCGTGTTTCGGAGCGGCGTGTCGCCTGGCCAAGCGCTGGCTGGGGGCTCAGCTGTTCAGTGAGGACATCACCGAGGACACAGCAGACCTCCTGGTGGCATCTCTGTTCCTGCAGCCGGCACCCTTCACTCCTCCTGGGTAACCACCCTCCGTTTTCGGCACTCTCCTTTTTTATGTTCAGGCCTTGTGAATGCTTTTTTTTTTTTTGCCTTCCTCAGTTCTCCTCAGGTGGGCTTCCTCCGTTTCCTTCATCTGCTCTCCTCCTTTGACTGGAGGAACAACCCGCTGGTAGTCAACCTCAACAATCAGCTCACAGGCAAGAACTCTCACATAAATC
>CAAKHB010002338.1:15384-40999 GCA_901007665.1 Aeoliscus strigatus
CCCCCCCCCCCCCCCACACACACACACACACACACACACACATCCCCGTGACCTCCTTCTATTTACACATCTGACATACTTTAACATCCTGTTTGTTGTTTCTGATTGTTGTTGGTCTCTCTCACGTGTAGCGGCTGACTACACAGAGATCAAGAATGACTTCATGGCCTGCAGGGAGTCTCTGCCCGTCATGTTTATAGCTACGCCTAAAGACAAAAAAGCATCTATGTGGACCAAGAAAGCCCCAAGTGTACAGGTCAGTGGACAAACAGTCGTATGCACAAAACAACATATTTAATAGTTTCACACTGTATTATAATACATATTTCAGTGATATAATTATTCAGTAAATGGGAAAAGAATAAAGAAATGAATACATGACATGTTATCAGTAGATGTCCGACCGTGACTTTTGACTTATTCGATGTGAAAATGGCAGAAGATCATAAACAACGGTGCAGAAATGAGTTGCACGTTCTTGGCAGAGTGCAGTCGCATAGTTTCCCAATCCTGGATCCCTTGCGCAGCGCACACTGGTCTCCTGGATCACACTGAAATATATGAGAGCAGAACAGACACACGAGTCACGTCACACGTCAGACGAACTCGACTGATATTTTCAGACGGACGCTCGAAGCCTCACACACACCAAAGGCAGATGGCCGTGCTTTTTTCGGAGCGCTGAAAGTTGGTTGTTCTGAAGTCTTTCCAGAACCTCGTGTAAGTCATTGATCTGGAAGTGCAGAAAGGATTTGTCTTACTTTTAACAAGCACTAGGATCCCACAGGAATGTCCCACAACTGAGATTTAGTTCAGGAAGTCGCCCAGGTGACGCTCACCAGTTGTTTCTGACTGCCGTCCTCTCTCGTGGTGAAATAACGTAAATAATTGGCCTCGTATTCCTCTGTTTGGATGAGAGCGGAGCTGCGAAAGCTTCCAGTGGCACACACTGTTGCACAGAAGAGGTACACACACCAGCCTCCCATGGTGCGTCGCTGACCCAGATAAGTTTCCTGTGCTGGACTTCACCCGCCCTTTAAAGCTCGCGATGAACACACAGCCTCTCCGAGCATCCTCCTTTATAACGGCGGCAGAGGGCAGGAACTCTCTGCTCCGTGACGTCATCCCGAGCTGTGAATTACAGGGAGTTTCTTGTTGATCGCACATGCCCGCTCTGACAGCCTGTAGGAAATAAATGGAACGGGTTTGAAAGCAAGCAAATGGTCGTCCAGGTTCTCTCTGGTTTGGATTGTGTCAGTGCCTCTGAATGGCCACTAGGGAGCAGATCGGCATAGGATAGGTTAAGAACAAACGATATGTTTGAATTTCATCCGTATATTCTCAGCTGCAGTCAGTACTGATGAAGATGGAGGATTTTATCAGGACAGTTTCAATGTAAAACAACTGTCGATGGATCATGAGGGCATTAAACTGCCCCCATGTGGTGGTGACAAACTCTCAAACACCTTTATGCACAGAAGAGGGAGCAGAGAAGGGAGGTGTGAGATCAACAAAGGAGGTGTGTTGTGGTAACATCTCCACTGAGGGCCACACCGTTCCGACGTGATCTGCAGAACTCTAAAGATACAGTGTTGTCAACCGGCCCCTGTTCGCTCCATGTACCTCACAGGTTTACACACAGGCTTCATGTGTGCTCATAAGACAGTGTCCCCTGGTGTAGGTGATTGGGATGTGAACAAAAGCTCTGTTGGAATACAGCTATTCTCCATTACCGATATTATTTTCCATTATAAAACCTTGGCTCCAGAGGGACTGACTATCGACCTTCCTGTGAGCTGTTTGCTCTGTGTGCTGAACATCTGTCTGTATGTGTCCATCCAGGATTCTGCTGTTTATGTACATAGTTTCTTCAGTCTGCTGCTACTGTGTGAGCTATGTTCTCATTCTTGTGTATGTTTCTATACAGTACAGGGGTCCTAGCATGTGTGTATATGTGGATGTGGGTCTCCACATTCACTATCAGTACATTTTCTGTTTTGTCTGGACTGAGACGACCTCCGACCTCTTTTGATCGGACCAGATTTTGTTTCTTTGGTCCCCACCGTGGTTCGTTGAGCTTTCACATCTGTAAATTTGGTTCAGATAGAACAGAAAAGTCTGAAGGTCTGAACCAGACCAGGCCGGAGGAGGAGTCAGACGATTTTTTATGATTATATATTGATTTGCTTGTCAGATTTTGGTGGCATGTTTTTTTTAAATTACCGACTGGAGCTTTAACCTCTCACATAGATGCGCGGATGGCGGAGGTAAGTACAAGACAGTGATGTGTGTGTGTGTGTGTGTCTGCAGATGATGCAGCGTGTGATGACGGTGGCAGCAGAGAGTCTGAAGGTGCTGGAGGAGCAGCTGATGGATGGTGGTCAGATCCAGGACGTGAGGGTCGGTGAATGAAAGTCACCCCGGTGCTGTTTGAACTCCGACCTGAGCGACCCCCTGACCTCCTCCGTTTGAACCCTTTCACAGGTGGTCATGCGTCCTCCTCTGGATGCCTACGACGTGTTGATCCACCTGGATCCCAAGCAGGTTCCTCTGCTCAACCAGGCAGTGGATCCTCCCCTCGTCACCTTCAGCAGGGGCGTCTCCGCCGGCGCTGGGTCCCACTCTGGAGGCTCCCTGCCTGTGATCGACTACAACCCGGTGTCCCTCTACCTCTCAGAGCTCAGGGTGAGTCCCGTCGATCCACACCTCGACTTAAACAACGGCTGGTAAAGGCTGGTGATAATACAGCTCATAGGTTTGTATCAGCGTTCCATTGTTAATCATCAGAGGAAACACAAAACAAAGTCAACCATTAAAACTACTGAATTTCTCCTGTCAAATAATAATTTTCACAATTGTTTACAATTCTGAGGGAAACAAGGAACGTTCTTGTTTATTATATTTGTTATTTTCTTGTCAGACATTGCTCAGGCTCTTCTGATGAGATGTCCGTCGGTCATCACAACGTCCGGGTCATTTTTCATGTATCTGAAATATTCCCATACGGCGACTGAATGTTTATATTGTGGAAACAATGGTGTCGCAGTGGTTCGACCATTTTTAGCGTTGAAGTGTTTCTCACGTTCATCAGACAACGTGTGTTCCACCGTGTCGATGGCTCAACTACTTCTGCATCTCGTGAGATACGGCGATGATTAAAACCCACCATGACTTTGATAATCATGATTAATCCCGACATCTCTTGTCGCCCAATTTCATTTCTATCTGATTACCAGGACGCGTTTGCAGACTTGGCCCTGTTCTTCTGCGATCCTTACGGGGGAACGGTGATCGCCGTGCTGTGGAAGCCGAAGGCCTTCGTTCCAGCGCCCTTCAAGGTAAATCAGTCACCAGCCGCTCACGTACCATGAATGAACTATCCTTTTACCTAATTTTTATCTTGTATATTTTATCTACAAGGGTTCCTTTAGTCCACGTCCACTCGTGCACACACACGCGTTCCAACGTTTGAGCCAACGTCATCCTGAAAAACACACTTTTGTTAAAACCTGGTCTGGGGTTCATTGTCAAAAATCACATTTTGGACAGTTCTATTTGCTCGGCAACCTCGACATTTGCCGCTCAACCATCACTTCTCCTCCGTTTTTGGTGAATTTCAGCGCCACCTACAGGCGTGTAGTGTGAACTACAGCCTGTCCAGTCATTTCCAATGGATCCATTTGGATGTAAATATTGATATGATGGTTCTGGTACGTGTGGACGTGGACTTAGTAACAAAAGCATAAATCTACTTTGTGCGGGGCTTTGTTTGTCACCAACCGGCCGTGTCTCTTTCCTCCATCACGCAGACGTCACAGATGTCTGCCAGGAGTGTGCAGGTGACCGGCGACGAGGCAAAAACCTTCCCCAATGTTGAAGCAATTCTGGAGGACTTCCAGCTCATCGGGAAGGCCCTGGTCAGATCTGTGGAGGCCAGGACGGAGAGATGGGCCTTCTAGTCGCTACACACCGTATGTTCTGCTCCTGTGTGAATAGAAAGAAACAAAGATGAATTTTAGGAGACGTTTTGTTCTGGTAATGCTGGACCACATCTAATAAATGCATTACTTTTTTATTCACATGTGTTCCCTGTGTCTCTGTCACAGTCTAATAAATGTATATAGCACATCTGAAAAAAAAACAAACAGGAGTTGACCAAAGCACACTACGGACTCCACATACACCAAATCATATGGAACCAAACAGAGTCGAGACGAGCGCAGCTGGAACTGGTGGAAAGCAGCGGTACTGTTGGTGACTGGTTCTTTAATTCTGACATGGGCGTGAGTGTGCATAGACTTCTACTGAACTGGAAGTAAATCTCTGGACAGTCATAGGTAAGTGAGACTGGTGCGTGACAATCTCTGACGAGCTGCGTCTAAGATTTCAGCTGAAAAGTACCACAGGTTACTGAAAGGGCAATAAAACCTGAGCTGCAAGCAGAGGGTTGTGTTTGAATTCTGAAGGTGAATGTAAATGTCCCCCTGGAATCTAAGGGTCCAAAATGTGTTATTTGACACAGTTTGGGATTTACAATGAAAAGTTACATGTAGATTACGTGTTTGATGACAACTTTCAACGTTCAATCATAAAACATGTTTAACCTGCAGAACCTTTCTTACATCATCACTTGGGGCTAATGAATTGCTTGACGATGAAAATTACAGCGTGTAAAAAGTGATTTATTGCCGAGTTGGCACTTTCACAATCCTGCATGAGCGGCGCAGCTGTTGACAGAGAGAGGATGTTCTGCTAATTACAGCCCAGTTTTAATGACACACAAAGAGGAAATGTACCAGACACGCAGCACAAACAACAGTGATGCCGTCTTGACAAATAAGTAATCGAAAGCAAAGTCGCTAATGATGCAGAAAACGACGCAGACAGCTGCTTCTGCTCACAAAGATACGAGTCAGTAGGAGGATTTCTCAACATGCTCCCGAGTGTCTTGTCCAACAACGGCAAACATTGTTGCCGGGAAGCCACAATGTGTGAGTGGCTGTCTGCTGACCTCACTTTAGGCATTAGTCAGCACGTTTTCACACGTCACACGTTTCACACGTCTGTTGATCGCGGCATGTTCCTCACCCTTGTTTGGAAGGGTGCAGGTTCACATGGGGATAATCAAATATATATTTGAATAAAACACAAATATGGTGTATATAACGCATTCAATATAATATTTATTCACAAACCCGTTAAGCATGACCGAATAAGCATGTTCAGTTCAATGCTCCGGGATCGACAGGTTCAGGAATCAGGACGCCCATGTTGGAGAGCACCAGACCTCAGGGGGAGGGGAGGAGGGGGGTTTGAAACATGCAGCAAGTGTTGATAAGAAACATTTGAGAAACATTTAAAACATGAACAGTGGGAGAAAGTGCATTCTAGAACGATGACTAGTGCTGTGTTTCGCATACTTGCGTTAGCGCACTTCTTTGTAGTACACTAAGCACACAGTAGCTGTCTCAAATTGCATACTTCCCTTAGCAGCACGCTGGATAGATAGATCGATTTATTGATCTCTCTTGATTTCCAGCGGCGCGACAGATCAAACAGATGATGACAGGAACCACAAAGCAAAAACACCATAAAACAGAACACGATCAAATATGATGAAAAATATTCGGGTGGTTATGCGTCGTGTTCCATAACAACATGAACGTTTTCTCATGTCATTTCCGCTGCGTCACTCAGATGGCGGATGTTGAGGGTGGAAAGTGTCCGTCGATCCACGCATAACTTTTCGTCCGTTTGAGTGTGCGATTTGAGTGCACGTAGTACACTACATTTCCGCATACTCACTCAGTGTGACAGACAGACAGAGGCCTCTACACGTACCACATCACGTAGGAAGTCTCTTTCTAGATGCACCAGGTGTGAGGGTGCAGACAGGCTAACACCCATGTCCCCTGGCTGTGGCTCTTGTTCTTTTGTGAAAACGTTGCATGTGATTTTGTCTTCGTCCCTTGGGACTGGTTGACGCCACCTTAGCTGGGGCGTGCCACGCTCCCCTCATCCACAGCCAGTGGCTCATCCTCTCAGTGGTGCCGGTCAGATGGTTATTGTGAGGATGGGCATTGCTGGCTACCCGCAGGCGTTCTAGTTCTGCTATGAAGCATTTGAGAACCTCATATGTCATAACGTACATTTATACCAGTCTTTGGTCAAGCTAGAGATTTGGAGTGCGAGGGCTCCGTTGCTGTAGAGTCCCGAGACTCCTTGGAAGTCCAAGCAACTTTCTGTCTCAAGAGCTTACTTGTCTTGTCGAGGCCATTGGCATGGGACAGCAAGACCTCATACTTGGTTATTGACATGAGTCCAGGTAGGAGCCTGAAGTGGAAAACACCAGAGCTTCAGCTTCCCTGGTGAAGTGTTGTTTGAGACCATTGATTGTCCTTGTTTGGAAATGTTCACCTGAGACTTGGTTTGATTTGAACTCCCTTCATGGTCAGTATGATGTTCTCCTGGACTTTCTGCAGGAGGCGTCTGGGGCATGTGGTGTTTGTTTGTTTGTTTATTATGACGGTATTTCATCCTCATAGGCTCTGACTGGTGAAAGCTAGAGACCGTTCTCGTACCTTTCTCCTCCCACCACCCGCTGAAATAGAAGAAAAATCAACTTTTGAAAAATGTTCAATGAAAAACACAAGTATTGACTAAGCAAAAATAAAATATACTGTGCACATCGAAATAAGGTAAATCAAATACAGTAAATAAATATATGCACACATCCGCGTTGTTCACAAAGTAAAACCTCACCAGTAGTACTTTGTTTGGTGTCACCGTTTTTGCTTGTGTTTCTGCCTTGCAAAGGTTACTAATGAACGGATGTCGAACATATGAATCGTGTTTGGTCGTATTTTTGTCAGTTCAAGTGAAAATAGAGTTCCTCATTTCAGGATAAACAAACTCACTGAGACCAAACTCTTGCTTCGTTGCATCTTCAAACCATTAACGAGCTGTCAAACTGTCTTCCGATTGAACAACAAATCTTTTTACAAGGTTGAAAGTTGTTGAAACGTTGACCACACACCCACCCAGCTCGGAGACGACAACAACCAGCTTTGGCATGTGGTGAAACCTTTATTGGTCCTGTAAACTCAGTGGTGTTTGTTACTAATAGCTGCCCTGTCCGACCGGAGGCTGCGTGCCAACCTGGGCCGCCATCAGTCAATCCTCACCTGTCGGCACCTGTCCCGTCCTCCGGCACCAGATGGAAAACAACTGGCGCAGACAAACACGTCTGCTCCACACATGAGCATCAGTCCTAAACGCTAATTGACCTCCTGTTAGAGAACTATCAAACAGCATCAGTTAACTTCTGGGACATGTTGTTGCGTAAAGATGACTGTTGCTTTTATAACTCTCCCAAATGTTTGCGGCTCTTCTTCTCCTCCCAATTTATTGTCCTGTTTTCTGAGCCCAGCTCTTCCAGGAAAAGTTGTTTAAAACCATGTGTCCCAGAAATGCCTATCTTCGGGTCTTCCAGATGGGATTCCTTTTTGGAACCGTGAGGTGGCAGAATGGGCCAGAATCCCCATAGACAATCTTGACCAAATATTTTTGAGAAAAAATGAATATTATTTATCCAACAGAGCTGTGCAAAGTAATATATGGAAATACAGGAATAGCCCTCATTCCTGAAGCATAACGAAGCAGTTTGGCATGCGAGGGAGCTGCACTGACTATCAGTACCGCTCTTGTACAACATTTCTACAACTGCATTTTATCAGTTAGGACAAATTCAGGACTTCAGGATTTGATTACTTATTCATTTATTTTGCTCTGCCAGCACAAATAGTTGAGCAGCATGGACGTCGACATGTTGTGACGGCAGGACGCTCCGCTCACATTTACGTTGGAAAAGATTCAGCAGTGCTTGTCGAAGCTAAATTTATAACATTCCAAGATAAAAGACTGTTGATGTAACACTGATTTCAGAAATTAAACGGGTGTAAATGTGCTGTTTTACTGAACATCAGCTGTAACAGATGTTTCTTGTCCAAGCGGAATGTTTAAATTTGCATGTGAATCAATTTGTGATCGTCCAGGATGGAGGCTGTCCCAGCAGGAGACGTGATCTGGAGGTTAAAGCCATGTACAGAACCAACGGCCTCAAACTCAGCTGTCGTAGAGACGGAACTCTGGAGGTTCTTTGAGTGAGAGTCACCAAATGACCCAGTGGTGGTCTGAGAATCCTCTCACAACACGACCAGTCCCTCCGTGATCACCACACGGCGTCCACATTTCTTCATGTGGATCATCAAGACAGTGTGTTAGCACTGTCCCCATTCGATAAAATTCAGATTTTTACACTAAAAACAAGTTGAAATTGCAATATTGACATTGCTATTTAAAATAAATACATTCGTTTAAATAAAAAAAAAAAAACTTTTTAAACTGAAAAACATGTGACCCATGTGACCATTGTGTGACTATATCTTTTGTTTTATTGATGATTCTAATTCCATATCAGATTTGATTTGTATAGCTCCAGTTCACAACAACATCTCGTGACATCTGGCGCCAGTAACCTTCTCTTCAGTTTGGAACGTGGATTCTTTGCTGTAAACAAGGACCCAACACCTACGGACTGAGTAACATCAATGCAGCTGGTTTCTGATTGGACGAAACCAAGGTGTTACAAAAGCCCCAAGAGTTTATAAACTCATTCCCGCGCTCAAACACGTGATTCCCACATGTATTTATTCAAGTACACAGTACGTTTCTTCTTGCTTGTGCGGTCCACACACATTTGGAACACACACTCTAGTTTGTACTGAACTGGGCAGTTCTTCCTTCTCTGCTCGGAATAATCTGCAGAGTTCCTTTGGGTCATTGTAAACCATGACTCAGCAATCCTCTGTCCTGTCCTTTGTTTCTGATCTGATTGTATTGTGTTATGTCATTGTTTATTGATTTGCATTTTCTCTTTCTTGTCGGCGTGTTAAGTTCAATTCCGTGCCGTCTCATCCAAGTCAAACTGCGTTTACTTGTTCGGACATAAGTTGCACATACCTGTTTGCATCCTCACACTATAGCCGTCACATATTTCTACAAACGTGTCATCTTCTTCCGCACCGCCCTGTTCCGTCAAGGCAGCACTGGCACAGTCCACCAGAAACGTTGCGCAACTCTGGTGACGCAGGTCTGATTGACGCTGGTGCTGAGACCGACCTGACTCAGAGAGCCTCAGGCTGACACGTAGTAAATTTGTCTCATTCGGGTTGAGATCCGCTCTGCGTGAAAGCGAGTTGACGGATTCCCCCAGCTTGTCCTTGTTTTCTGTTTCACCCCAACTGGTCGAGGCAGAAGGCCGTCCACGTGTAGCCTTGGATCTGTCTGTTTTTTCCTCTGACGTTGAGATACGTACACGTCCCAAAACAACCATCTTTCCCTCCGTCTTCCTCGGTACTGTAGCAGTGATATTTGGAATGTTGCAAACGACTGGGCAGGACTGTAGTTCATACTCCAGGCCTGTAGGTGGCGCTGAATTCCTGTAGGTGGAAGAGATGGTGGAGAAGCACTTCCTTGTCTGCCGAGCAAATCGAGCTGTCTGAAATGGGATTTTTGATGTCGATCTGGCCGGAGTTATTGCGGTAACAAGATCTGCTCATTTTGAGGTGCTATTGCTAAACACAGAAAAACCGACAACCGTGGTGCTACTACGAGACAGACCGACACAGGAGAAGAATCAGTAACGACTTCAAACAGAACAGACTCACTCTGTCTACAGCCCGAGATCCATTGGGATGATCGGCCTAAACGATGCCAAACATGTGCGTTTACACAACCGCGTACTGCGCTATGAAATAAACGCTGACTGGACTTGAACATTTTATTCTGACTCAGCAGCGATATGTGACATGTGAGATGAAAATGTGCACACTGACCTCTCTGCACAGGTTTATTCACATAATCCAAGTTGGTAATCTATGCCGGCGACAAAAGAAGAGTTGGAACTCTCAGGAATGGAACTCTGGTGTCCTCGGATAGCGGAAACGTTCTCACAGCCTCATTGAAAACACACAAAGCAGGTGTAATGTGCTGTGATGAGGTTTCACACGAGGGACAAAAGAAGAGGTCAGAGCAGCGCTGAGGAGCAGAAAAGGAGCCAGCAGTCATTGGCAGATGTGAAACGGACGGCGCTCTGAAGGACGTTTGGCTTCCTTGGAGGTGAAACTTTAGAGCGGTGAATTGTTTGGATTATGATTCAACTTTCTAGGTTTGCTCCTCCTTCAGTATTTTGTCTGCATGAGATGTAACATATGGAAAACGCAGATTATTACGAGATAATACCGACAAGAGATGTGACGTTTGTGAACGAGTCAAATCTTTTGAACGACTCTTTTAAATGAACCATGAGAGCCGGTTTGCAGGGATCCATTGCTTTTCGATGCAAATTGTCCGCGCTGCCGTCAGGTGACACATGTGCCCTCGGAGTCTGGGTACAGTCATGCAGTTTTGTGTTTAAATGTATTTCATGTCCTTCCAGTTTGATGTAAGTATTGTTTTGAGGAAAATAAATAAATATGTAATATTATATAACCAAACTATACATATATATATATATACATATACACTATTAATTTATACTATATGTCCTTGTACACGTCATATTGGAGAGGGCATTCATGAAATCGACTGTATGTATGTAAGATAAAAAATAAAATTAGATATATATTTTGAATTTTGAATTTTGAATTTTGGTATCAAAAATCCCTGCTCTAATACTGACACGCACAAGTACATGTAGAATATTGTTAAATGTGAAATGTAGATTAAGGTAAAGAATACACAAAACCACACGGTAAAAAGCAGCATGAAACTTCAAGAGGGAAAAGGGAGGAAGCAGGTTTTGGACCGTTCACCTCCAACTCACACAGGTTCCAGGTGGAGTCAGACGTACTTTTAAACCAAACAAAAAAGTTGGCCGTCAACTCCATGTTCTACATCATCTATAGTGGTCAGGGTGAAAGCAGGTGAGTGTGTGTGTGTGTGTGTGTGTGTGTGTGTGAATCATCCTGACAAGCCAGAAAAGGGGTGGAGCAGAGGGTGGGGCTGAGCACACCACTGGCACCGGGCCAGTCCAAGCCCATACTGGTTCTATAAGAGCCGCCTGCTGCTCCCAGCCTCACTACCACACAGCAAAACCCACTGTCTGTGTGTGTGTGTGTGTGTGTCTGTGTGCGTGCGTGCGATTGTGTGTCCACAGTCCCATCAGCCAAGAAAACATGGGTCGTCAAAAGATGTATTTGGACAAACTGGCCCGGACCTTCCAGATCCGGAACCTGCTGCTTCGTCAGGCCCTGGCAGAGTGTCTTGGCACCCTCATCCTCGTAGTAAGTGTGTGTGTGTGTGTGTGTGTGTGTGTATCGTCTTCTGGGGAGGTATGTGTCTGTGTTTGCCCTCACTCTTCATTTGTTTTTCTCATCAATCAGTCTCTGTGCTCCTGATGCCACGTTTGAAGGTTGATAAATGAATGTCAAAGAGCGTGCGCGGTCACTGCCCTTCTTGTGTGTGTACGTGTGACTGACAAACTGACCTCAGAGCAAACAGGCGAGGGACGGTAATATTTGCTCGATCCAGGATGCCGACATCCTTTCATCACATCACCTGAACACCAGAAGAAAGCAACAGACAACTGTCAAAGTTTCATCTGAATATTTAACCCAGAATATTGAACATTTTTATCCTGAAACATGATCCGGGTCCAGCTGCTCACAGACTAGAGTCCAGATGTAAATCCTTCAGATAGGGATGCACTTACTCATCTCCTGCACTTAACGCAATTATAATTTTTTGCACAATGGTGTGACAGAAAGGTGTGGTGTGGGAGTTGGATGGTGACATGTGAATGGAAGCACTGGGAGGATCCGAGGGAGAACAAAAGACAACATACCACACACACATTCATGACATCATTTATCTTCCTTTAATCCAGTTACTGCTCTCAACACAATACAACTACATACATCGCTGGTATTCATGTGAAGCTGAAATGTGTTTCTTCTGGGCTGAAAAAAAAAAAAAAAAATCTGTAATGGCTGCGTGCTCCTGTAGGGGTCGTCTGAAGCTCTTTGTTCTGAGGTGAAAAAGTCTTCCAAAGAGTCTGGAGTCGTGTCACGCGATACAATATGAACACAACTTAAGTGTTGGGAGTGACAGCGCTGATGAATTCAGAGAATAAAACCAAAGGAGGCAAAGTTGGCCCAAGACGCTTCTGACATTTAAAAAAAAAAATACTTGGAACTAAAACATCCAGCGTTTTCACATTTCTGTTTCCACATCGTGCGTACATGACTTCAAGGAGATGCCCAGATAACAGCTGAGCACGTTTCCAGCACACGGGGGGCATATTTCTTTCCAGTAATGAGTGGAGACTGTGCCCGGCGGTGATGAACACCAGGTGCCCGTCCTCCTGAGTCTGCATCATTCCAGCGGACCTCAGCGCTGTGGTGTGTCGGAGAAGCCCCCTTGCGAAAGGATGCACAGCAAGCGTGGACCACACACGCCGGCCGACCGTTAAAAAACAGTGTGCAGAACATGGACCAAGAGAAGAGACGAACAGACGTTGTCTTCTCTCCCCGACGACGAACCTGCAGCAGTGGGAGTCCAACAGAGCTCGTTTAATGGACCTTTGTTCCTCTGATGGTCCTGGGTTGGACCTCAGCTGTCTGATTAAGAGGGTTTTTACCTCCGCCAAGGAGGTAGATGCTGCTGACGGACCAGGACCAGATTACAAAACATTGGTAGTGTTCTGGAACCATCTGGATCCAGGGATCTGTTGAAGGATTCTTCCTCATTGTCAGATAGGGACATTTTCATCATCTGTGTCTAGAACTCCACAATAGCAGCAGTGGACTGTCTCTGTGGCCCAGTGGTTAGTGGGCCTGTCTGTTAACACAAAGGTCGGGGGTTGGAGCCCACCCAGGGACGGAGGGTTGTTTTTTGCTAATGATGATTTGAATACCTATTTGACTATTAGTGACAAAGGCATCCTCTGACGATCAGTGGATGAGCCGGTTGGCCGACGTCTGAGCTCTCCGAGTGCTTTTCTACTTCTTTGAGTAGAGTTTCACTGGACTGGACTGAGCAGGTCACGTTTGACTGTTGAACATGTTAAAATCCTCGTCACTTGTTGAACTGGCATCGATGCGTCTTGGGGACACTTTGAAGGTAAACCTTTGCACCGCTCCTCTCTCTCTCTCCAGATGTTTGGCTGTGGTGCCGTGGCCCAGCTGGTGTTGAGCAGCGGCTCTCACGGTTTGTTCCTCACTGTCAACTTCGCCTTCGGCTTCGCTGCCACTCTGGGCATCCTGGTCTGTGGCCAGGTATCAGGTACGCGGTTTCATTGCATATTCCATTGTTGAATTTATGTTTGCACGACCGCATAAAGGTCTTCTCACCGCAAATCTGGAGTTTGTCGTGGTTTGTCTGTGCGGAAGGGTCACGCTTTCCAACACTGTCTTCATGCACAATTGCAGGCGGTCATCTCAACCCTGCAGTGACCTTTGCCCTTTGCCTGCTGGGGAGAGAGCGCTGGAGGAAGTTCCCCATGTACTTTCTCTTTCAGACAATCGGCGCGTTCTTCGGGGCCGCCATCATTTTTGGCATGTACTACGGTAAGTCCTGATCCACATTTCTCCTGCCCCAACTATGAATATTTGCTGTAACAACATTTGGGCACCAAGTTGAACATAAATCTGTGTTTGATGGCTCCAGATGCTCTGTGGGATCATCCTGGGTGTTTCAATGTGACTGGGCCAAAAGCCACAGCTGGCATCTTCGCCACCTATCCTGGAAAACATCTCACCATTGTCAACGGCTTCTTCGATCAGGTGGATGTGGAAACAGCTGTCGTGTGTGACATGTTCATTTTCAGGGTGCTAACACTCTCAGTCTGCGCCACAGATCATCGGCACAGCAGCGCTGATCGTTTGCATCCTGGCGATTGTCGATCCCTACAACAACCCCATCCCCCCCGGCCTGGAGGCCTTCACCGTGGGCTTTGTGGTTCTGGTCATTGGGCTGTCGATGGGATTTAATTCTGGCTATGCCGTCAACCCGGCCAGAGACCTCGGACCACGTATTTTCACAGCCATAGCTGGGTGGGGCAGTGAAGTTTTCACGTACGCACAGACTCCATGGTTTTCCCCAATCAACTGCTCTCATGTGGATGTTTTACGTTTATGTTTTAGAGTCACCTCCTCTTCTCACCCTCCAGGGTTCGGAATGGCTGGTTCCTGGTGCCGGTTTTGGCCCCGTTCCTTGGCACCTTCATCGGCGTGATGATCTACCAGCTGATGGTCGGCTTCCACGTGGAGGGCGAAGTACGAGACCGGAAGAGCATGGAGCAGGAGAACGTCCGACTTACCAACGTCGCCACCAACGACAGTTCTAAAGACGCTACCAAGGAAGTTCTCTAAGTCGGACGCAAACATGCCCCCGAGAGAAGATTGCACATTTTGTAAATAGCAACACAATTTCTTCTTCCAGCACGAATTTATCTCTTTCTTTTAAATTTCAAAACCACCTTTCCCACGGTTGGACTATGATTATTAAACCAGGCCTCTGTCTTTACGTTGATTGTACTATATAGTAGAGGAAGGATGGTGAATGAGTGTAGAGGAGACAAACGCAGCAATCACAAACTAAGAATTACATTAATTCTTTGAAGAAATGCAAACCTGTACCTTCATGTCTACAGCTCTGCAGTTTGAACAGTATTTGTATGCTTCCTACCAGTGTACCTCGATGTAGCCTTCATGTTTTACAACATGTATTTCGACTGATGTGTCTTTCTAAACCTGTCTTCACATGTTTTGTCAGTCCAGAACTTTTCAATGTTAATTTAGTAAAATTGTCAGAGGTTTTTTTTTTTTTCAAGTAGTGATGGGAAAAATACAAACTGTGACAAACATAGACCGTATGAGGAACGGACATCAGGGTCCGTCGCTGTATAGCTCAATAATTGTTCCTGCTCAAAGTCAATGAAAACATCCAGCACATTCTTCCCACAGATGTTTTGATCGTTTACAGACTTTCTTTTGTACTGTGTCTGTTTATACCAACGATACCATCTTTCATCTTGGCCCACTGGTCCAAAGAACACTTAAAACTTCCATTTGCCATGTTTTCATCACGGTGGATTGTTTTTGACTCAGTTTGACGGTCAGAACAAATCTGACCCGTTTCGTAAATGCACCATGTCATTCGCTCAAAATTGTTATGTTTATTTGTTGAGCTTGGACCTTGTGCGACTTCATGGTCGGTTGCTTCACTGCAACACAAGCCCCTTTGTGCTGTGTAAGTAGGTTGAGGGGAAATGCTTTTGTACTGACACAATAAAGATGTGTTTTTATCATTTCATGGATGTGGCTCATGTTACCGTCTCCTCTCCTGGTTTTTGTCACAAACACTTTGTAAATCAACACCTTCTTAGCTTTCACAGTGACTAAAAACGTTAGGAGAGGTTGACGTTTTTCGAGGATCCACGTCTCTGAGACTGTTTTCGGTGACAGGAGTAAGAGCAAGAAGCAAAGATACACACAGAACCACACTGCTCTATCATTACACTGCGCCCAACCGTATTTTACAACGGTATTTTAAGCTGCTCTCCATGTCCAAGTATACTTCAGGATCCACGGAGCAGAGCTCAGCTCAGCCATCCCATGCTGGATGTTGATGCAAACGTTTGATGCAAAGTGAGGACTTTACGTCCAGCCTGACCCTCTGACCTTGCACCTACTCCCTGTGACATTGGAGAACAAAGATCTTGAGGAGAATCACTCCAACCAAAGGCAAATCTGTACTTGCAGAGTTTAGCGTCTAGCGGACCGATGTGAATCACTGGCTTTGTACAATTACTAACAGGTCGTAGCAGATCACCTTGCATGCGTGTAAAAGATTATCTGCCTGTTTACCCGCAAAACAATCACACGTCGTTGTTGACAAAGCAGACGGTGTTATGACAACGTAGCAGTAAACCTGTCAATAGGTACGATGACCTCTGACCTGGTAATTGTTGTGGATATAAACTAAGTGAGTTCATGTATGTAAATATTACTAATGTCTTCACAAACTGAATATAGTCTCAGTAATTCTTGTCAGTATCCTGAAGTTGTGTATTATATATTTACTGACATTTCTGCGAACCATGAAATTGTGAATGTTTATTTCTTTTGTTTTTTGTTGTTTTTGCTGTTTCTGCTGCTGCAATCAGATCTCATCTATCTTAGAGGTGACTAGAGTCATTACGACCTGGTCTTTTCCACACAGAACCCACCACGCCCTTATTTATCGCTAATGTTTCTGCGAACGTTCAAACGATTAAATGATAGTCAGGTTTTTGAATTGTGATTGTTGTGAAAGAGAAAACCATTTAAACCTGGCAGGGGTACTGTTGGATACACTCAATCTGCAGTTAATGGACCCACACATGTAACACCACCAATATCAGGCAACGCTCAGCAGCTTTATGGTTGCAGACATGTGTGTTCCATCATCACCGGGCCCAGCACGCGTCCCAATGTTCCAGACTCACTCCAAGCAGACTTCCAATGGAATTTCACTATGAGACATTGAGTTGTGGCTCTGTTCGACATATTTTCAGCAGATTCTTCATTATGATGGAGTTTGGATTGACTTTGCTTGAAATAAATCCAAACACTAGTGAACACAACAGACTTCCAAAACCAGAGAAGCACTCGGAGAGAGCAGGCCGAGGAGCTCGTTGACCCCCCCCCTCCCCCACCTTCCCCAACATCTATCCCTACATTTATTTTAAACACGCTCTCTTGTGGTCTGTTCTTGGCGAAGCTAATTGGTGCATGACCGTCATGATTTGGTGTTTTGGAGAACAAAAAGGCCGACGACATCCAAGATGACAGTGGGAACATTTTGGGGATGTTCTGTGTTCTGTTGCAGCTCTCAGATCCAGATGAAACTTGTTGGAATTATACAACAACCAACCAAATATCAAAGAAAAGACACACGCTCACTGATTTATGTGTTTAATGATGATTTCGGTGTCGTAAATGGGCTTTTCAATATCACAAATTTGGAAATTCGACTGACAAATACCCGATTCCTTTCAGGTTTCAGGTCAGTAGATTATGGTCATTGTCCAGCTCCCTGACTAATTGCAAGTTAATCGGAATCAAATTTATTTTAAGTGATTTCTTACATGTTGTAAATGGGATTTCCCATGTTAACTTTCTAGATTTTTCCTGGCCATCATTTTGATCGGATCCAGATTAATCTTGTCAATGATGAGAGATGGTGATTTTCACCATTTTTTGGAATTTGTAGTGCGTTAACCAAAACACCCCTTTTCCCCTTGTGGCAGTCAGAACACGGACACTCTGTGAAAATTTCAGAACGATACATCGGTAACTTTTTGAGTTATTTGACGGACAGGTGAAGAGACAAACACACACAAACAAACAGCAGCAGAAGCACAGCCTCCTTTGGCGGAGGTAATAAACCAAAATCACAAAGGCAAAGGGCAAAAGCTTCTCACATGACATCTCGTAAAACAGGAGAATACCTGGATCCCTTGAAGGCTTATTGCATGAGTGAACCCCCTAGAATGCTTTCATCACAAAACTATATAATCCCTCAATATATCTCACATACCAAGTATATTTCGTTCCACGAGACCCAGTTTGAAGTATACCTGTAAAACCTCCATGCTGTCCCCCAGGGCCAGGCCGTGCCCGAGTCTCCTCGGAGAACCTGCTTTGATTGGAACGTTGTATAACCCACTGGAGAGGGCAGGTGATGGATGGGAGGCAAACACGAGCTCTCTTCAACCTTCTTATCTCACTGTGAAATTATTCAGTCTAAAGATGCCAAAAGGGGAATAAACAACAGGAACAAAGTGAGAGGGGCCAGGTATAGTTTGTATTTGAGAGGGAAGGGGAAGTTCAAACGGCTTTCACCTCTGTGTTTTACACAGTGATAAAACGTATCTCACGTACATGTTTGGAGAGTCGTACTGGGACGCTAATGGCCTGTTTTGTAACGTATATTATGAAAGACCTGAGGGAAGAGCTGGTTCCATGTGCCGGCCATGTGTGATGAACAACAGAACGTACTCTGAGGGTGTGAGGCCGGAGTGAATCTACGTGGGTGAGACGTTGCCGACGCACCATCAAACACCGGTGTTTCAGATGAACGTAGATTTTCCCTGAACACGTACAAGGACGCAATTCACAGAAAACACACGCGCTGAGATTTTAGATGTCTGAACATTCCTCTCTGGAATTCTGGGGTTAAATTAAAGAGCAGCCATTGTGCCATGGCTGAGGGCAAGTGGAGGATGCTCATAAATGCAGAGCCTTGAGCTTACATCTGTTTGTCGTTGCTTCTGTTCCGTCCTCTCGTCTTTCCCCTCCACGCCGTCTGCAGTGTTTGGACTTTCAGTGTTGCTCTGGGACTCGCAGTCATTTACATAAAATAACTGCCAGTTGCACACGTTCATGTTATTTTACTTTTATGATGTTTCTGGTTTGTGGTTGTCCAGGAGCTGATCCCAGGTGTCGGCGGGTGAACGTCAGGGTTCGATCTGGAAGAGTCACCAGCTCATCACAGGGCCACATGAAGGACAGACAACATTCACACTCACATTCACACCTACGGGCACGTTAGAGTCCTTACCCCAGGTGAAGGAGTTCCTTTGGGTCTTGTTCGTGGCCGGAGAATTGGAGCAGCGGGGGCGGTGCTGCAGTCGCTGATATGCACAGAGTTGAGCCTGAAGGCAAAGTTCTCGATCTTCAGGTCAGTCTTTGTTCCTACTCTCACCTACGGTCATGACAACTGGATCATGACCAAGTACCAAGGTACTTTTGGTACCTTCAAGAGGCATCGAAGGTACCAAAAGTAGCTTCCATAAGAGTTTGTGATCAGGACTTCCCTGGTTACATCTTGTTCTTTTTGCACACACACAAACTCATGGACACTGAAACTGGATATCGGACCTGCCAGGTGCTGAGTCAGGCTTCTCAAACACACACCTCTTATTCATTCAGACCGAACTCCCGCCCACCTCTGCCTCACCTGCAAGAAGACACGTCTGTGCAGATGCGACCCGGAATTTGGTTTGTTTGGCCTCTTCCGACGGTTACAGTGTTGTTGTGGCTCAGGACTAAAGGAAGTGAGATGGAAGAATGGCGTGAGCAACAAGTCCGCTGTTCTGGGCGTGGAGCTGTCCAGTGCCGAGCAGGACGGTAACATTAAGGTGTCCACATGAAATCAGCCAGAGGTTGAATTTTGTTTACAAGTCGATGATTTACGATTGTTTAGCAGAAAAAAACAGCTATTTTTTTCTCCTCATCAAGCATGTGGATGTGGTTAGGAAGGGTGTGGGACGCCCTACGACAACCACGGTGCTGTGTGGTATTCATTAAACCTTATGCTCTCTCATTAGCGTAAACACTAGCAGCAGGGGGGACGGATTGTCAGCTCCAGGTTCACTTACTTTCTCCGAAAAAAAAAAGACAAAAATGTCAAAAAGAAAAACACTTCTGTTGTTTTCTTCTGGTCGTGTTTTGGCCAAACGCTGATTTACACATTATTGTGAACTTGAAATGAAATTACCTTCCCACCAACACCCAGGACGCTCAGACAAAAGCAGTCGGGTTCTCGGCTGGGAGGAGTGCTACATGGAACTGTCATGTTTCCTGCAATTTCCATCAGCTGAACATCTTAACTGTCAGATATAAAGACTAGAATAAGAAAAACATCCGCATCATATAGCATGAACTCGCTCAGGATATGAACAAACACAATTCAGGGAGGTGTCAGGAGTGTAAAAACCTTTACTGTCCATAGAAAGTGTCACGACCGACTACACAAGTATTTCGATGTGCTACAACGATCAGCTTGAACAACAGCATGTTAAAAACGTTAAAACGTTACTGAAACAGCATGCTAATGCTGATTTAGTCTAGGGATGGGAAATTCATCCATTCAAATCTAAACTTCAGTCTGTTAGTTCTGAGTAGGCAATGACAATCTGCCATCTTATCTTCATGAATGAATGACTGAATGAATGAATGAATCAGACCCCAAGATCCAGTAACATCAAGCAGTACGTCATGTGACTCCAAACAGAAAGTATCGGGAAACATCAGCAAAGATTAGCCACCTACATTAGTAATCCCTCGACTAAATGTGTTAAACTGTGTTAAACTCTCTTTTGAGTCCTCCAGTGGTCTACAAACAAGTGCTTCAGTTTTTTTCATCTGACAAGAACATTTTCAGCTTCCAACATTGTGTACAGCTGAAAGACGGCGGCTGCTATTCTGGCTGTGGTTTGTTATTCTGGCTCTGTGCTGCTGCGTACGACCCAGACGTACTCTGAAGAGATGCGGCATCTTTTTGCTACAGACAAAGTCAGACTGAGATGAGTCGACTGTTGTACAAACGCACCTACGTCCACAAGCGCTTTCAGGCCTCGTACAGTGGAGTGACAGTCCCGTCCTTCCACTCAATCAGGATTTCTCCTCGCTGTAATGTCGGGGTGGAGTGTGGTAAACGCATGGCGTGCTCCGTGAGCGGGGCTCTTTCGCTGGGCACCGGGGACCCTGGGACACCGGCGTCTGGCCTCGGGGTGTACGACTTCAAAACACACACCACCTTCCTCCTTCTGGCAGAGCAGGACGAGAGAAAACAGGTGGTGGAGCGACTTCAAGACGTGGCTCACTGGAAAGTCTTCACGGAGACATTTGTGATGAATTACTATCTGTTTTACCCCGGAGAGCACAGACCTCCGCCAAGCAGCTCGCATCAAGAAACTTGTCAGGTCCATTCGACATCAGCCTAGCAGGTGAATCGGAATCCGATCCAATTTTATTTTTAGCGATTTTTAAATATTTCGTCAATGAGGTTTCCCATGTTAACGTTTTTCCTGTCTGGATCCGATGTGTTTGAAATTTCACAAGTATTATCAGAATGGTATGGAATGAGATATGATTTTTGAAAATGTCGTCAATGATGAGCGATAGGGACTTTACAGATAATTAGGATATTTTTTGTGAGGTCACCGATATACAGATTTTCACAAACAAACAATCACTTTGAGGCAGTCTGAATGCAGACACTGAAAAAATTTCAGAACGATACATTCAGAACTTTTTGAGTTATTTTTCTAACAGACAAAAACAGAAGTTCTGGTGGGTTTGTTTGTATTAGTGGAGACTCCACGCTGCACCTCTTTGGTTGTGTTAGGAATCATTTCTCACAAATGTGAAAGATGCTGGTGTTGGAATTTGTCACTTTGTCATACAAAGGACTTAAAAACTGAAACTGAAAAGAAGCAAGGTCAGTCTAACTAAAGAATGAAGAATCTCGTTTGGATTTATGATATTTGAAGCACGCACCTGTTGGAATAAACACTGAGAATAAGAATGACGGTCCCCAGGACGAGAGCCAAGGAGCTCAACACCAGCATGGTGATTTTCCAGGCCATTCCTAAAAACCAGCAGATACCAGCAGATCATAGTCAGCTGAAGTGAAACATATGAAACAGGAATCAGATGTATGTGACAATGATCACGATGAGCTTGCTGTGATGCACAAATAAGGAGTTCATTTGCAAAATCACCAAGCACTATTCTTAAAATGGACAAACATTCTAGCAACGTGTACATAATTGGAATGAAGTCACTTTAAACTCTGAATGTTTGTTTTTAAAGCTCTGAATGGCCTCGCCCCGTCTCATTCCTCTGACCTTTTCACTGTTTGTGATCCTGGTAGAGCTCTGATGTCGTCTGACCAACTTTTGTTGGAAGTGCTGAGGTCAAAGTTCAACCACTGGGGTGACCGAGCCTTTTCTATTGCTGCTCCCAGCTGAAAAAAGTCTTATTTCTGACCTGGGCCTCTTCAAATCTAGACATATCTATTGAGGACGGCTTTCAATACCCATTATTGTGGTGACACTATTATTCATTTTACTTAATTTACTGTTTCTAATGTTTTTATTTACTTTCCTTGCTGCCTATTGTAAAAAAAATGGTTCACAAAAAGGGCTGTATAAATAAATAACATGACATGAGGAGCTCCATTTACGAGTACAGTTTTAACTCTTGAGTCTATGAAGGTTAATTCCACCTTGTTTATTTGTGAAACTGACACAATTGTCTCCATGTTATCATGGCTCGTTATCTGCAAATCCAAGCTGTGTGAATCCCATTTCAAAACATCATCCTTATTGGTTTCTTTAGCATTGACTGCCACCTAGTGGTGGAAAGGTAAAGTGCATGTAGAGTCGCGTGTGACTGATGACAGTTTTCTATATTTACCATAGTCCATACTGAAGAAAACCATGGTGGGATCCACAGGGGGCTTGGAGCTCACCGACGACACGTTGATGTCAGCGTTTGCTTCTGTGACCTCAACACTCATCATACCTTCACCTGGACGAGGGGGAGACATAAAATAAAATAAAATAAAATAAAATAAAATAAAATAAAATAAAATAAAATAAAATAAAATAAAATAAAAAATTCCACAGGGGGGTAAGTATACACACATATACACACAGTAATAAATGACTCTTTTGTTTGTCCAACTTACCTGAAAAAAACAAAAAAAAAAAACAATCTTAAAATAGTATTAAGACATACTTAAAACATGTGACTGCAGAAAAGAGTAAAATAAAATACCGTATTTGTTGTGCTTGTATTAATACAATATCTCCAGGCAAAATACTGCGACATTTTACTACATCGATTCCTATTTTCTGTTCGCATGGATGGGAAATACAGGCAATCGAAAATACAATAGAACACAATAGAAATCTCATCTCTAAGGTCCACACTGAATATTTCTCTGACCGACCAGAACATATCCCTGGCTGGCTGACAGAGGTGCACTTCAGAAAATTAGATCCAGCCTTGAGAAAACAGCAGCCCAGTAATCTAATCTGCAGACTAATGTATCACGCATCTGATATCAGTTATACCAATGGTCCAACCCAACATCTTTGGGGAGTTTTAGTAGCTTTGACCACTTTATGAAAATCCTTTCATGTTTATCCATCACAGTTCATGTAGAGATGGAACATTCAGAGTGGAGAGACCCAAGACTCCACCCAACAGGTCAAACTGGAACACGTATAAAGCCTCTTGTTTATTCAAGCACGGGCATTTGTGATTGATGACAGGAGTCTGCCAATACTAGTCACACATACGTCTCTTTACAGATTTAACATTTAGTTGTTCGGTATCATGGCCACAGTTCCTCAGATAATCAGTTTCTGCTTTATTTGCCTAATGGACACAAAATGATCTCTGACACTGTTTTAACAAACTCAGCTTGGGGATCTACACTAACATGTTGTGGAGAGAAAGCATTTCAAGAAATTTCTACCAATGAATTTAAATGAATTCACCTGATTGAGCTTGTCTGTCTGTATCAGAGTGGGCGTTAACGGTTTCCAGTGATTTGCTCAGGTGATGAGGAGGTTGGTCTCCGTGTTCCCTCCCATTGCACACAGTGTGGTTGTCCAGTGTCCGCCACCTGCTGCCCTGCTTCAGGACCAGTCAAAGTCAAAGAGATAAAAAACAAGATAAAAAGGTTCTGTGTTTTAAACAACTGTTGATTTGTCCTCTTGATGGTGAAGTTTAAATGTAATGTAAACAACACCCTCCCTTCCACCTGTCCGTTCTAACTGTGTAACTGACTTGACTGTATATGAATATACCATGGTGTGGGTGAATACTCTTAGTTCGGCTCAAGGTAAACCTGTCTCATGTCCACAGCCTATTACACTGAACGGCTGTCAGTGGTAACACCAACTGGACTTTTGACAAGGAAAACAAGCAAAATGGATGATTTTAACATTTCTTTCAACTTGTTTGGAGACAACAAGAATGTTGACGAGTGGGATGCTACAGAAGAAAAAGAAATGGAGAAGAAACGTTCAAAATCAAGAGTCACCGTATGATTTAGGCCTTGGATAACACATGGAAACATCAATTAATGATCAGTTCTGTTTCTCTGGCAAATGACCATGGTATAAGCAGGTTAATGAACGTGTAAGTGACTTTTGCAGATGCAAACTACCCTGTGTGGAGCGTCGGGAGGTCCTTTGCCCCCACATCATGCCTTTGAACCGTTTGACGCACACCAACGCATTGATTAAACCTTCCGTATGTCCATATATACATTCATGGAATCTGCCTGAACTATGTTATATGTCATATACACTGGGCTAATAATAAAAAAATACATTTAAACATAATATTTCCCCCAATATGAAGCCTTGACATCACGTCAAGACATAGTATTAACACTGACATTGACATTAAGACGTCCTTATTTCACACTTCACTTTCACTATGAGGGAGCAACGTATGACCAGAAACATCTTGCTAAACCTTGGCTGGAGAACAAAACTCTCATCAAGTGAAGAGCGCCAAGGAGAAGGCCCCATAAGTCAAGGTTATGCAAATAAGACAGCGTCCTGGTACGGCCATGGCTCCTTCCCAAGGTTTCATGTGTGAAGCGCTATGATGTGAATCAATCTACTCGCTCTCTTTCACAACAGGAATTTACACAAACTACATGTGCTTCCAAACTGTCCCATTTAAGCTCGACTGTGCACTAGATAGAAGAGAACAGACAGCCTGCCATCTGTGTTTATATTGGCTGTATCACACTGTGTCACTGGTGACTGAGACATTTTCAAAGACTTCTGAGAAGTTATGTGATTTTGTGCACATATAATATAAGATAAGCCTTTATTGTCCCAATCATATAAAAATCCCATGTAACAAAGTAGGTAATAGCTAAACATGCAAGAGTAACAACAGGAATAAGAATACATATATGGGATCATGTAATAAACGATATATGCAGTGAATTATGGGATGTAACTTAACCCAGACACAGGGACAAACAGGTTAGATTATTTCAACGTCTCCTACCTCCAAACTATGACCGACTCTTTATTCTTACCTGTTTATGTTCCCTCGATAGGAAAACCAGTGTGGATTCTTGTGTGGCAGTAAGATGAAGCCCCCTGCCCATCAAAGTCAGGTGGCCTTTCTTGGAACAGGACCACTCCTGGCTGCTGGCTCCTCTTCCCACCTCCACTGCTGCCGAATCGTCCCCAGGCTCTTCACTCTCCAGCCAGTAGACGCAGGGCTGCAGGTGGACACCTTCGTACTGCTCTGCAGGCGCTGTCAGACACTCCCCGGTGAGGAGACTGCTGAGAGCCTGACTCCCCGGGAGCCAGTGCCATTCCTGTGAGGGTGAGGATGGCTGGCATTCACCCAGTGACACCCTCCCTCCTGAAGCTCCATCTTGCGCCTGCAGGCATTTCCCAAGCAGCTTGTTTCGAACCTTGAAGCCAGAGACCTCTTCCAGGGGACACAAAGACAGCCAATAAATGGATTTATTGATTATTGGGTGAGGTGGGTGCCATCCATGAGGAAACACTAGAGACCTCTAAAACCTAAAAAGGTCAACTTTAATCTATAATCTTACCCCCAACAAAATAATAATAATAATAATAATAGAGGAATGAGGGATGACTCCCTACATACAAACAAGTCTAACTTGAATTTGTCTTTGTAATATTTCTGACATTATTTCCATGTTC